>JAMWET010007187.1:0-123503 GCA_024036415.1 Prochilodus magdalenae | reverse complement strand
CAGCGGATACATATTATTTCTGTTTTTTGTAAAGTAAGTTTTGTTTTCTTAAACGTATTTCCTCTGGGGCGGGGCGGCTTCCGCTGGCCAGTTGCATCAGTCGAAACCCTTTTCAGTTGCTGCGGAGTGCATCTGGAAAGAGGCTAGCTGATTTTATGCTTCTCGATTTAGAGGCCCGTTAAACTGTTGTAAGTGGTAATTACCAAAATGTGCTAGCTCTAGATTATGTCTTCTCATGGCCGGGATCTTTAACTGTAACTATTACATTTTAAACAGTAACCAGATAGCAACTTAAAAAGTCACCTAAATATATAATCTTAGTATGCATGATCATAAGATGGATGCTTGTAATTTTACTACCATTACTACATCTGTGTTCACAAATGAGAGGCTGTGTCTGCTCCATAACTACTGAATATGGTATAAAACAGTTTGTTCTATTAATAATCAAATTAGACTCAGTAAATAGAGTAATTTTAAATTCATCCACTTGTATTGGAAGTAACTATGAAGGTGAGTTACAGATTTTTATATTAAATCTACCTTTTTATTGGAAAAACTCGTGAATCTTCATAAATTTACTTCCTGGCTATCCTGTCCTTAAATGGGACTGTTCTACCACAGAGCCATTAAACGACTAATAATAGCACTGAGACTGGCTCTATATAAGATTTATTAATCAACATTCAATTTAAAAAATATAATGTCTGCAAAAACTTTGTTCTTTTTACTGCTCTAGTTCAGTGCTAGTACACTAAAGTAAAAGTCCCCAGTAATATAATTAACACTCAAAAGGAGTCTCTCCTCGCGTCTGTCTCTCTCTCTGTCTCTCTATCTCTGTCTCTCTCTCTGTCTGTCCGCTCTGTCTCTCTCTCTTTCTGTCCTCTCTCTCTCTCCTCTCTCCTCTTTCTCTCTCTGTCTGCTGCTGTCTCTCCCTCTGTCTCTCTATCTCTGTCTCCTCTCTCTGTCTGCTCTCTCTATCTCTGTCTCTCTCTCTGTCTGTCTTCTCTGTGCTCTCTCTCTCTCTCTCGACGACTCTACAGTAAATATCATGCCACTATAATGAGTTCCTCTTTTCTGTTTACGAAATGTGTATTTTGGTTTATATCAGTTTTTATTATTAATTTTTGTCTAATAAGTGAAAATAGTAAAATGTTTCTGACTCATTAATAAATGTGTACTAGTGTCCCAGTGGTGCTGTGAGCTCCCTGGAGAGCTGTGTGCAGGTATCAGAAGCGCCCCTGAGAACACGGATGGTGTATGTGTCTGTGCCAGCAGAATACAGTCCATCAGAGAGTGAGTCCGATGTCCCGAAGTTGCTTTTTTGGTCGTGTTCACTGCTCCATGTTCTTGACCATCATGCACTCAGATAAGCGGATCCCATCACAGCGATGACAGTGACCGGTTACATAACGTTGTGTTGGTATGAATGACAGTCTCTCAGTGGTTCAGTGGCCGTCCATGGCTGGTCTTTGAATCAATGCTGGTGGTTTAATCTTCAGTGCAGCTCAGAAGAGTCTGATTGTTGAACAGCAGGGCTGCTGGCCCTATTAAAGGGGGACCCTGAAAGATTCAGAGAACCACGACCCCCCTGTATGTGATCCTTTTTTATCCCTACTCTTTACACACCCCCCTTAAATAAAGTAATGATTATTAATGAGCTTTATGATTTAAAAAGTAATCAGGTAGTAAGTCTATTATTGACACTTTCTAATGCAGTAATGGATAACCTGATGCGATAGAAAATGTTACCAAAATGTCTGCATATTTTTATTATTATAATACTTTTATTTAACCAATATCATAGACCAATACTCAAATTAATCGGATTTTAAAATGTGTATTCAATTACTGAATTGAACATTTCGATATAATCAATTATATGTATAAATCTAATACATAATAATTGGATATATCTAAATGTTCCAATTGCAGTAATTGATTAAACATTTTTAAACGATTAAATTTGATATTGGTCTTGATATTGTAACTTAAATAAAGTATTTTATAAATAATTACAAATATGGGACATTTTGGTAACATTTTTTCTATGCATCAGGTATCCATTATGCATTATAAGTGCACTAAAGCTTACTACCTGATACTTTTAAATCATAAAGCTCATTAATACCATTACTTTTTTTAAGGTGTGTAAAGAGAGGAGAAAAAGTATCATACCAGGGGTGGGTTTATGTGGTTCTCTGATCTTCAGGGTCTTTAAATAGCAGCAGCCCTGCTTGTTCACAATCAGACTCTCTGAGCTGCACCTGAAGGATAAACCACCAGCATTATTAACACCAAGCATGGAGGCCTGAAACCACTGAGAGACTGTGTCATTCATACCAACCAACGTTATCTTGTACCGGTCACTGTCATCGCTGTGATGGACCGATGCTGATCTGAGCGCATGTGGTCAAGAACCTGCAGCAGTGAACACGACCGACTCGGGACATCGGCTCACTCTCTGCTGGACTTTATTCTGCCTGCACAGGACACATACACCATCCGGTTTCTCAGGTTCTCAGGGAGCTTCTTGTACCTGCCACAGCTCTCCAGGGAGGCTCACAGCACCACTGGGGACACTAGTACACATTTATTAATGAGTGCTGAACCATTTTACTATTTCACTCTTAGACGGGGGACATTAATAATAAAAAAGATACAACCTAACAATACACATTTTTCTTTTTGTAACAGAAATGAACTCATCATTATATAGTGGATGATTTTACTGTAGGTAGTCGAGATGAGAGAGAGAGAGACAGAGAGACAGACAGAGAGAGAGACAGACAGAGAGAGAGAGAGAGAGAGAGAGAGAGAGAGACACAGAGAGACAGAGAGAGAGGACATAGAGAGAGAGAGAGAGAGAGAGAGAGAGAGGACAGAGAGAGAGAGAGAACAGAGAGACATAGAGGACAGAGAGAGAGACAGAGATAGGAGAGACAAGAGAGAGAGAGACAGACCGAGAGGAGACTCCTTTTGAGTGTTAATATATTACTGGCGACTTTTACTTTAGATGTACTAGCAGACTGAACTAGAGCAGTAAAAGAACAAATGTTTTTGCAGACTATATTTTTAAATGAATGTGATTAATAATCTTATATAGAGCAGTCTCAGTTTCTATTATTAGGTTTAAATCTGTGTAGACAGTCATTTAAGGGACAGGAAGCCAGGAAGTCAATTTATGAAGATTCACGAGTTTTTCCAATAAAAAGGTAGATTTAATATAAATCTGTAACTCACTTCATAGTTCACTTCCAATACAAGTGGATGATTTAAAATTACTCTATAACTGAGTCTAATTTTATTATTAATAGAACCAAACTGTTTTACCGACTTTTTCAGTAGTTATGGAGCAGACACAGGCTCATTGGTGAACACAGATGTAGTCAATGGTAGTAAAAGTACAAGCACTCATTTATGATCATCATACTAAGATTAATATTAGTGACTTTTTAAGTTGCTATTGGTTACTGTTAAAATGTAATGTTACAGTTAAAGATCCCGGATCGAGAAGCATAATCTAGAGTCAGCACATTTTTGTAATTTTACACTTAACAACCTTCTAACTGGCCTCTAAAACGAGAGAGCATTAAAATCAGCTAGCCTCTTTCAGATGCACTCGCACTCGCAGCACAGACTGAAAAGGGTGAGTAGACTGATGCAACTGGCCATAGCGGAAGCCCCCCGCCCCCAAGAGGAAATACGTTAAGAAAACCAAAAACTTACTTTATAAAACGAAACAGCAAAAAATAAATAATGTAGCACACAGATGCTAAAGCTGTTGGTTCGTTTCTTTCTTTTTTCCTGAAGTTATAACTACCAGTTCACATATATGTTTTAAATATTTAATAGTTACATGTAAGTACTGAAGCATGTTCTTGAAACTCTCTCCTCTCCTCGTTTTTGTAATTGTCTGGTACAGCCAATAACATCTAAGGGAATGGGTTTTTGTTAGCCCAATCAGCACAGTCAGGGGGAGGAGGGGACGAAAGAAACCGGAAGAGAAGGGGAAGGAGGCGAGGAGGAATGGCACGAGAGGGTGAAAGTGTTAGACGCACGTAGGCATATGGGCGGGGAATGTTATTATTCTAAAGTGAGTACCAGTTATTTTAACGTCCTGTGAGTAGCATCCAGCACCAGGTTGGGCGAATATAGCGAACCTTTGTAAGAGTTTATCACGCAGTTTCGTAAATGGCTTTTTGGGCGAAGGCTTAGCTCACCAGGACTAGCTCAGGCTACTGCATTAAGCCATCAGCTCTGCGCGCTAGTGTGCCAGCTATAGCAGGCTCCTAATCCAGGCTGCTAATCAGCACCGTAGCTCTTCAACAACTCTGTAAGGTGGCTCTTATCTTCTTTGGCTCAGTCCTGCTTTTATAGTCCTCCACGGAGACATCTCGTTTCAGTCCTTTGTCTACTACTAGAAAGAAGTTTCCAGTTAGCGCTACTGGGGCGACGACCGGACAAAGCTCCAGTTTCCACTGGCTATGTTTGGATTTCAGACGTTTGGTGTACGTAACGGTCGGCAGGGCGGATCGTTCGCTGCTGAGGTGTTTGACCCTGCTGCTGCAGCACTGAGAGAGAGAATAAGAGTGAGTCGAGGTGCTGAGAGACGAGCCACTCCAGCGGAGGTAACTTTTCTTTTGTTTTACTGCTCTTCGGAGTGAGTGTGAAGGCCAGTTTGTGTTTTATGGCCACCACGCACACGAGCTACGTATCAGGCCTGCAACGAAGTGGTCCAGAACTTTCATAACTAGAGTCGATACCGTTATACAGCTGTGCGCGTGTGCGTGTGTGCGCGTGTGTGCGTGTGTGTGTGTGTGTGTGTGTGTGTGTGAGTGTGTGTGTGTGTGTGTGGTGGCCCGTTTGACTTGGGCCCGTTTCTGTTTGTTATTTATTGTGTACTGATAATATATCCCTGTCTCCTCCTTGGAATTCCACTGTGTTGAAATGTTAAATCCTTTGACCTATTGTGAAGTGAATATTGACAGAGTGTGTAAACTGTGTGATTCATGTTCGTTTATGGTCACACAGTGCATGTTATACACTTTAATTATCATATATCACATCAGGTAGCTCACTCGCCTATCATTCACTTTTAAGCCCAACCACTTATTTAAGAGACTGAGTAATCGCCCATTGGCCCCAGCCATATTTAAATAACAGTAACTTCCAGTACAGTTACTGGTTGGGGGTGCTACAAATACATTTTAACAATTACTACTACTGAAATCAAAATGAAAAGACAAGAAATAAAATGTGAAGATTTTAAGGGGTGAAAAAGTTACAATAAACAACCAAAACAACACTGTTACATATGTTTGAGATGGATGTTTCTGATCAGTATTTTTTTTTTTAAGATTATATTTTCTCTCAGCTTATGATTTCTGTCTAAAGCTCTCTGACTAAGCTTCTCAAATTTGTGAGAACTGGATCTTAGTACAAATAACCTACAGGATTAAGGAGTGGCGCTGCATACTGGTGGTTTGGGGAATTCACCTACTAAACTGGACACAGTGGGGTGAGATTATCACTTTATAGCACACACACACACATTGATGACAATGTTTCTGATAGGTCATCATTTCTCTTTCATGCTGCATTGGTGTTTTCTCACAAAGAAAAGCTGTTCAGTTCTGTCCTTAGCTGTCAGCTCAAATCTGAGGGAACTGGACCTTGACTACAATGAACTGCAAGATTCAGGAGTGAAGCTGCTTTCTGCTGGGCTGGAGAATCCATATTGTAAACTGGAGAAACCGGGGTGAGCCTTTTATAATTTTGCATAAATGTTCATAATCACTCACAAGTACAAGTACAAAGTGACATAATGCTTTAAAGTAAATATTTTTACTGTTATTACATTAGTGAAACTAGTATTAACTTAATAAGTAATGTTGTGTTCATTCACATAATGGTTTATAAATATCCATAGTGAAGCTTTCACTCTAACTCACATACATGATTTTGTAAGTGCACATGATGATGGTTACAAGAGTCCATGTAAGTGGTATGATTAGCCTACTGAGAAGACTTGCCTCTTTAATCCAGGAGTCTGGAATCTTATCCCAGTGAGAGAGTTGGAGTAAACACAAGGACTGCTAGGCATCATATATCAGTCACTCACATGATGTAATCACTTTGTTGAACATGGTTATTAATAAGAGAATAATTCCTTGTACATTTCTAGTCACACCCATTCATCCAGGTAGGTAGAGTAGAGCACTGTGATTGCTCAGGTGATTGGAGAGATCTTTCAACACCTGGAGTCACTGAACACACCCCTTTTACTTCTTTGAATGGGAGCTTGCATTGAGTGTTGAGGCGATATTGACACCTACTGGCCAACATGGTACCAACACAGCATCATGATCTTTTGTGAAGTGAGTTTGTTTTTACACCAACTTGCAGGACAGGATTAAAGTCATGTGTGATCTTGTGTGTGATTTAGACTGGATCAGGGTAAGAGATCTGATTCACCTGAACCCAGCTGTGTGTCCATGCAGAGTGACTTTTCAGTGGATGAACTAATAAACATCAGAGAGGGGAGCAGTTCTACAGAGTTCAGGTAAGAATGATGTGAAAATGAAGGGATTAAAACTTTCCTCTGAGCTCCAGTGATCCCCATGGGAAAGTGGTTCAGAAGTTTCTGATGTAAACAAACAACAAGAACAACAACAACAACACAGCCCTAAACATATTTGATTCCTCTGTAGTTCATTATTCTGTGTAATATACAGTATAACTTAAAGTAGAATATAACAGTATAATGTACAGCACAGTATTTAACCTCCCCCAACTCCCCCAGCCTCACACTCACTTACACATCCACACACACCGTTTACTCCACACCTGTTCATTTTGGTCCTCTGTGTAGTTCATGTGCATTAGCCTTCATTGATTTTAATAAAATGTGAAGCCAAAATTCATATCAGTGTAGAATGAAACTGTCCCCAGCAATGATAATTAGTTATTAGTGTGAGGACAGTTATTATTATTTAGTTATTAATAATAGTTGTACTTATTAAAATCATTATTATAATCACGTTCATCATTTTGAGAGATGTCGGGCTGTTTGCTAAAGAGATCCTTATATTTGCACAGACCAACCAGCCTCTATGTTTTAATGATATTTATAGCAGCATGTAAATCAGATAGACCTGCCATCATCATAGACCATAATAATAAGTGAACATGTATACTGAATATGTCTAAGAAATACATGACATCATAATTTCTGTTAATAATATTGTCTGTGTTTATTGTAATGTTGATATGAGCAGTGTTAGATTATGGTGACTCTGTGTTCTTTATTTAGCCGTATCTGTTCATGTAGGTGGGCTATAGAGGATGTGATTGGGGGATTTGGGAATGATGTAATTATAATGATGCTATAAAGTGGATCTATACTGATGATTGATTGAACTTTATAAAGGGGTCCACATCTGTAATTCCCTGCTCTCAGGTACTTGTGTTCTTTAAAGTCCTTTTGATCTTTTCATGCTCTCTTATTTTTTTTAGAGTTATCAACATCACCTGACTCCTGACTTTTTTGCCTCCTGGCTTCGTGTTCTGATTCTGCTGTGGCAGTCTCTTCAGAGCTTTTGAGTTTTGGTTGTTTTTGTGGATCTTCTGAGCTTTCTGGGTTCTTTTGACTTTTGTTTGTGTTTTTTATATTTTCTGTGTTTTTCATTTTCTCTGTTTTTTTTCCCTATTAAAACCTGCCACATGGATCCCATCCCTGTGTCTGAGCTCCCCTCATCACAACTGCACTGTGTTTTAACTGTTTGAGGATTTTTGAGGATTTTCATGGGCGATCTCCTCAGAGCGTTCGAGTTTTGATTATTTTTGTGGATCTTCTGAGCTTTGTGGGGTCTTATGACTTTTGTTTGTGTTTTGGTTTTTTTCTATTTTTTGCCCTATTAAAACCTGCCACATGGATCCCATCCCTGTGTCTGAGCTCCCCTCATTACAACTGCATTGTGTTTTAACCTAAATGCTCTCCATCACAATTTAAATCTTTGAAGTGAGAGTGTATTCGAAATAACACAGCCAGGCTCAGTGGATGTGCTGCTGACTGTCACGCCTGCTGGCTCTCCTCCCATCCCCAATCTCCTGGACTCGGTTTCCCATAATCCACCACTTGAGGACAGCATAGTCACATGTCCACCATCTCCCAGTTCCGCTCCATCTCTCAGGTCTAGGTCCCCAGAATATTGACTTCACCTGAGGCTGATTAGCCTCCGGTACAAATACTCCTCTCTCCCACTGACCCATTGCGAAGTATTGCCTCTTTGTGCGTACCGAGCGTTTCTCCCTGTTATATTTCTCGTTTGCTTACATGGTTTGACTCCCTTTTGACTTTCTGGTTTACTCTTTGTCTTTCCTCTTTGGATACTGTTGCTGGTCTGACTGTTTTGCCTGGTTCTGTATTCTGCTCGTCTCGTTACTCTGACTCTGTCCTTGTCCTCTTGGTTTTGTTCGCTTGTGTCTTGTTGCTGCTGTGTTGTGCTACGAGCCTGTTCAATAAACCTAGCTTTGCTTTTAGCTCAGCGTGCGTCACAGTCTGTCTGTCCATCCTCACACTGACAAACCTGATCAAGGGGAATCTGCTTCCCTCTGCACTTCTATGGATAACTACTCGACCAGCAGCAGCCAATCAGATCCCTCCTGACTGTATTGATCAGTTAACAGAGGTACGAGGGTTCAGTGACCCTCAGAAAGAGGAATACTTCAGGAAAAGTTTAGAATTCAGTCTAGAATGATTTTCCGTATTTCTTATTCTTACCTAAACATGTAGATTTTCCTTTAATGAAACAGAATTGAGTTCTCACTTCCATTTGTTTCAGTTAGCAGGTAAATCAAACCATAACAAATGTTGCAGCATGACTTTGAGGTGTTTTGATGTGTTCCTTAGTTCCTCAACTCCAAACAAATACACCCATAACTGATTTGATCAATTTCCCATCAAGCACACATTCAGATCAATATGGACCCAGTCAGTCTGAACAGTAGAGGATCCTAATTTTAGAGTAAATGCTGTTGTTCAGGTCTGCAGTCGTCACTTTACCAAAAGCGATGTATATGTGTGGTGTATGTGCCTTGCTGCCGTTTCATTATCGGCTTGCCAGTGTTTGACCTTACTCACAAGATAACACATAAAAGTGTATACAGTAACTCCAGTTTATAATTTTTTTTTACATACTTCTATCACTTGACCTTTGGTATGTCAGTGTGTTTTGCTGGTGTCATGACTGCAAGGTGCCTAAAGAATGTCCAGGTCTGAAGCCTTGATCAGCAAGCTGAGGTCCACAGTGGCATGGGAAAACTTCCAATGACACGAGGATGAAACTTTGGGAAGAAACCATTCTCCTCTGACAGGAGGGCAAATGGTTAGTGCCGGATTGTGAAGGTTGTGTTTAATGGGGCAGGTGAAGGGGTTAAATGATGGTAAGGCAATATTTAATCTCCTGAATAGAATAAACATGCAGCAATAATAACTATTGAAAGGTAGCTGCTGCGTATGGGAGTTGATAGGCATGATATGTGGATATGGCTGGATGATGCTCTGGTGTCTGTAGGAGGTAGTTAGGTATGAAGTGTCCCAAAAGTGAAGGAGTGAAATACCTCAGTCATTAGTTTGTCTGGTGACTAAATGGAAGGTGAAAGCTATGTAGGGGTCTTGTGTGGCTTTTCTGGGTCTGGGTCTCGATAGTCTGCATATGTACTGCAGGAACTGCAAACCTTTACCTATTGCGGGGTCTTGATCACGAGTATGTAAAGCTCTGTATCTTAGATAACTGCATCTATTCAGTCAGCGTGCTCGTCGGGCTAAGAGTCACCATGGTTAGCAGGGTTTGCAGCCTGCTGAGAGTTTTTAAGTACAAGACTTTGTTGTTGTATCCTTTTGTCTTGATGATCATGTGCCTCAGCTGTGGTGGTACAGCGTGCTGTGGTTTTGTTAAGGTGACCAGTGGTTCATGGTCGGTTACCACAGGAATCACCTAATGCACCACAGGAAGGAATCACATCACTGCTATATGTTGTCAGGTTTATGTCATGTGTTTGTTCAGCATGTTTCATGGCATGTGAGTTTACATAAGTTTGCTTGAATGTACACAATGGAAGTGTACTCCCACAAGCCCCTGTATATGTTTGGATGTGGAATGTATACATACAGCCTGACAGGTGAGGTGGCTTTACATTCAGTGTTGCATATGTCTCGTCTCAGAGTGGTTTGGCTTGAATGCTATGCATGTCATTTGCATTTGTGTATGTAACACAAATGTCTTTGCTAACAGCATTCTTCACTGTGTTCAGTACACCTTTCCCCTTTGTGGCCCTTTCTAGGGTTTGGGTATGAACGATGCTTAGTGTTTGATAGACAAGACTCACTACGTTGACTTGCTTTGCGGAACACATAACTAAGTGTTATGTCTAACTCCTTAAACACCTTAAAACCTTATTACAATAATGATACATGTTCTAGCCAAATGCTTTTTGTATTTCTCTTAAACTTTATTTATCAGCCACCATTTGATAACAGCAGGCAGACATGTTTGAACATGCTTATACAGTACTTATATGTAGTGTCGTAGTGTGTGATTGTTATTTTTGTATTCCTCTGTGTTTGTATGTGAGAAATATGAGAGTTTGTCTCACATTATCTCAATATATGAGTTTATCTTTATCTCTCTACAGTCTGTCTGACTGCAGTATCACAGAGGAAAGCTTCACTGCTTTGATTGAAACTCTGAAATCAAACCCGTCACACCGCAGAGAATTAGATCTGAACATCAGTACGTGAGTCAGGAGTGAAGCTGCTGTCTGATCTACTCAAGGATCCACACTGTAAACTGGAGAAACTACAGTAGGTTACTGAATTACTATCTCTACCTGAACACACAAATACACCAATAGATGATAATATTAAAATGACACACAACTGAGAAGTGAAAAGAAATCAATAATTATTAGTTAATTTCTAATCATGTATTATTCTTTACTTTCTATGAAAAAAAAGGTTTGTGGTTTACTTTCACATGGACGGACAAAAGAAATTTTGGGTGTCAGAACATCAATTGTCAAAATTTAAAAAACTATGCTATATTATTTAGGTCATTGTTTGTTCTGGAAAGCATCATAGTTTCCAAAAATCTGACACATGCCATTGTAAACATAGCATGAGAATTATGTATTTTCTTCACAGTCTTGCACTTAAATTAATGTTTATTGGTTTATAACATATTCTCTATGTGTTGTATATATAGATGTAGTTGGTTTATCAAACCATTGTAGCTGTCATTAGCATGACTAATTTGAAATTTTATTTTTGTTGAGTTATGAAGCTCATCAGGTCAACAGATATAACCGGCTCCAAAGTCAGGATTGACAGGATTGACATAAGTCAAAAATGCTTGTTCATAAAAGACCAGGGCTTTCCTGATATAACCGACAGTAAAAGGTGGATTGTTTCTATCAGAATGTGCTTTATTAATGTGAACAGGCAAAAACCAGTCACAAAGTTGTGCTTGTGCTGTCACAAGACAAAATAAACACTAAGCCATGCTTTTCTTTTGTTTTCCTTGAATTCCTGCATGACAGGCTTTGGGACTGTATTTTCTTTAATGTAAGAATGGAAATTCATTCACAAATTTGGCTTTGTGTGCTCAACTAGTTAAAAAACTGACTGTTTGGAATACTGACAGCATGTGAGTTACTGGTTGTATTTGTCCATGTGCTCTATGTCCTGTCTGGATTAGAGTAAGGGTTTGAGTCTAGACAAGAATCAGCTGTTACACTGGATGCACATTTTATACCCAAGTACAACTGGATCACTAGTTTAAGATGTTTTACAGTGTTCTTCCCCTGACATCACTTCCTGTGTAGCAGTGACTGTACCTCCAGTGTCCTGTCCATCAAACTCCTCACGACTGAAGGCATCACATTACATTTGTGATGAGGGCATGTAGAGGAGGAGAAGAGGAGGCTGGTGTTCTGATAAGATCATGAGGTCATCACTCAGACTAGTAGACATACATGTAGACGTTAATAACTCCCTCTAGAACACTGGAGTCATGAGAATGAATGAGACCTTCTGTATGTGAATAATTCTCATGTCATGTAAAATCTTAGTGTCATTTTGTAAATATTTGTATAATTAAGTTATATTATGAATTAATTTTACAAGGTTCTTTTGTTCTACCAGAAATAATTGCTGACTGCAGTAATCAGGAAAGCAGTGTTACGTTTTGTGTTCCTGTTAATTAATCCAGGTGAGTTCTCCAAATATGCTGCTCTTCCTGTGGGATCCTGAAGAGGGCAGTATCACTGCTATTTCTCAGCAGCTGACGTCTATTTAAACTATATTAAAAAATGTTAATGTGTTAATGAGGTGTGAAGTGTGCCCATATAAAATGGGTGTTATGACATATAGGCTAATGATAATGATGTCACAGTCATGACTGATAATGTAGATTACAGGGTAACGTAGTTGACAGTTTTCCTATTTCCACCCATAACTTCAGAGGTAGATCTTTTGTTATAGTGAGTGGGAGGTCATTTTCTCATAGGTCTTGTTGTAGTGGTAGGCTACATGCCATTTTCTTAAGCTGGTTAATGTCTAACCTTTGCAGACTTTAATAAAGGAAGACATTATAAATGATTTAAATGGTAAACAATGTAAAATATATTGTAACTGTAACTTTAAAATTTAAAATAAAAAAAAATAATTGTTGTTGACCTTATTGGTTTTTATTTATTTACATTAATAGGTAAAATATGACATTTTTGGAGAACATAGCTAGAATAATACAGATATCATCAGTGAACATGGAATGTTCCCCTAATTACAGACGGGTTCAGGTGCTGTATGTGGTACTGCTGGTATTTAGCATTATGCTGAAGAGTGGACAGCAGGCTGCAACCTCAGCCCAGAACACAGAACTATCCACACATGGACAGATTTCCATCCACTTAAGATTATAATTGATTTCAATAATCAATATCTGTATTAAATAACTGCAGTAACAATTAGCTAGCACAAACACTAGCTGAACAATTTTTAGGGACAGTAGAGAGGTGGGCCATCAAACAAACAGATTAGTACAACTAACGCGAACATTCCAGATATATATACACAGCTCTGGAAAAATGTAAGAGCCCACCTGAAAATTATCAGTGTCTCTCAATGTACAGGTTCTGGGTTTGTGTTGGACAAAAAAAATTCCTCAGTTCTGTTTTATTCTCTATACTACTGGACAGATGTCTCCCAAATTCCAGATCAGAGATTGTATTAGATCTGTTTATTTAGAAAATCACTAATGACCTCCAGAAGCCGATTAGCCATTACATTAAACCCCCTCCTAGTTCACTCCACTGACCATATAGGACACTTTGTAGTTTCTCTGTATACTGTACTACCCTGTTCTTCAATGGTCAGGACCCCCACAGGACCACCACAGAGCAAGTACTATGTGGGTGGTGGATCATTCTCAGCACTGCAGTGACACTGATGTGGTGGTGGTGTGTTGGTGTGTGTGGTGCTGGTGTGAGTGAGTCAGACCCAGCAGTGTTGCTGGAGTGTTAGTCCACTGGGTCCAGTGTTTACAGTAAGGCCGTAGCAGTGTGTTGTTCAGAGAAGCTAAACGAGTTACAGTTAGCAGCAGGTTGTTTAGCTTGGTAGTTAGCTAACGTTAGCTAGTTAGCTTCAGCTGAACTGTCCACCTAAAGAGCTAACGTACAACTTTAAAATCATAAAACACCAAAATATCACTCGTATTAACAAAATAAACAAATAAACAACAGAGCTGTTAAAACAGACATTTAAGTTCAGTAAGCTCCATTAAATATGACCTACCTCTACTGAACCGGAGCTCCAGGCTGGAGTCAGTTGGGAATGTCTGTTGGTCCCTCGCGCTGGTTCTGAATTAGTGCCGGTCCTGTATGAAGGCCTGAACCGGGGATGACTGATATGGGGTTACCGTATGTAAACCGCATTCAGGTAGGAGGTTAGTCATGACCCGAACCCACAGTGGAGCCGAGCCAGATTCTCACCACGGACATGATTGTGAGCTATAAATAGTTATAATAAGACAGATATTTGATTCTTATAGACGGCCTTTCCTTATTTATCTAATTCTACAACAACTAAAACTAAAACACATTTTGATAAAAACACTGAGATCTACATGTCTAGTGGAGGTTTTTACACTACAGAAATAGAATCACTAGTCTTCTCTTGTGAGTTTATATTAAAATCCTGGAATGATCTGTATAATTAATTATCTCTTAATATAAACAGAATTTCAGTATGGTCTACTACGTGATGTTTCTGATATACACTAGTTATTATTATGGGTAATAAATACCCTACTGATATACTTTTCTCTCTTTCATGGATGATTTTGTTGGTCATTCTAGTTCACTGAAATATCCTAGAAGTAGATACATTATTTAGAAATATTAAATAATATACAGTGCCTCCAAGTAGTATTCAACCCCCTGCAGATTTTGCAGGTTTACACATTTGGAGATAACTTAGCCTTGTGACATTTAGACTGTAGATCAGCCTGGATGTGTGAAATGCACTGCAGCAAAAAAATAATTAGGGTAAATTATTATTCAACCCCTCAACCACCAGAATTCTGTTGGGTTCCCTTAAGTATTTAGAAGTAATTTGGGCATAAAGAACAAAGAGCTTCACCTGCTTGGATTCATTATCTGTTTTTCCCGCATTTTCTGACTATAAAAGCCCCTCCCCAAACTTGTGAACAGCACTCATGCATGGTCAATATGGAAAAGACTAAGGAGCATTCCAAGGCCATCAGAGACAAAATTGTGGAGGGTCACAAGGCTGGCAAGGGGTACAAAACTCTTTCCAAGGAGTTGGGCCTACCTGTCTCCACCGTTGGGAGCATCATCCGGAAGTGGAAGGCTTATGGAACTACTGTTAACTATCCACGGCCTGGACAGCCTTTCAAAGTTTCCTTCTGTGCCGAGGCCAGGCTTGTCCGAACGGTCAAGGCTGACCCAAGGATAACAAGGAGGGAGCTCGAGGAAGATCTCATGGTGGTGGGGACATTGGTTTCAATCAATACTATAAGTAACATGCTCCACCGCAATGGTCTCTGTTCCAGGCGAGCCCGTAAGGTACCTTTACTTTCAAAACGTCATGTCAAGGCTCGTCTATAGTTTGCTCATGATCATTTGGAGGACTCTGAGGCAGACTGGTTCAAGGTTCTCTGGTCTGATGAGACCAAGGTTGAGGTCTTTGGTGCCAACCAAACCCGGAACATTTGGAGACAGGATGGCACTGCATACGACCCCAAGAATACCATCCCTACGGTCAAGCATGGTGGTGGCAGGATCATGCTGTGGGGCTGCTTCTCAGCCAAGGGGCCTGGCCATCTGGTTCGCATCCACGGGAAGATTGATAGCACAGCCTACCTGGAGATTTTGGCCAAGAACCTCCGCTCCTCTATCAAGGATCTTAAGATGGGCCGTCATTTCATCTTCCAACAGGACAACGACCCCAAGCACATGGCCAAGAAAACCAAGGCCTGGTCTGAGAGGGAAAAATCAAGGTGTTGCAGTGGCCTAGTCAGTCTCCTGACCTTAACCCAATTGAAAACTTGTGGAAGGTGCTCAAGATCAAAGTCCACATGAGGTGCCCAAAGAACCTAGATGACTTGGAGAAGATCTGCATGGAGGAGTGGGCCAAGATTACTCCAGAGACCTGTACTGGCCTGATCAGGTCATATAAAAAACGATTAATAGCTGTAATTGCAAATAAGGGGTTTTCCACAAAATATTAAACTGAGGGGTTGAATAATAATTAACCCTAATGCTTATGTTTAAAATGTATTATACTTTACCTAAGCAACTTATATGTTAGGTTTGTATTATTTAAGCATCTGTCAATAAATGCTGCTCTTGTTCAAAGTTTGAAGGCTCTAACTTATTTGCAACTTGTTAAATTCGCAAAACCTGCAGGGGGTTGAATACTACTTGGAGGCACTGTATATCCTGGACATTTGAAAGGTAAAGGTCTTTATCAGTCTCTGATGTGTATTTGTTAAAGACTGTGAATCCCACTTTACCATACCACACCTCTTTTCCTTCTTTGTCTTCTTGTCTTGTTTAGATCTGTTTATCTGTATGTTCCTGATTTGCTCTGTAAAGGGTACAAGGGTCAATTTTAAATAATTGTTCATACTGATTCCATCATTAAACCATTAAACAATCATAATGTGTAATGCATATTCGTTTTTCCCTTTTTAAGTGACAAAAACTTCTAGTTATTAACTTACATGATCAAATTTAAAGTTCTGCTAAATCTATCCATATAGAGAACAGTATGTAGAGCCGCAGTGATTACTGCACATGGTTAGATTACAAACGAGTTACACCTCTCGCTTTCTCTCTAAGAGACCACTCCAGTTTCTTCTTAAATCAGCATCTCCACATGTACACCAGGGCTTTCCTGATATAACCGACAGTAAAAGGTGGATTGTTTCTATCAGAATGTGCTTTATTAATGTGAACAGGCAAAAACCAGTCACAAAGTTGTGCTTGTGCTGTCACAAGACAAAATAAACACTAAGCCATGCTTTTCTTTTGTTTTCCTTGAATTCCTGCATGACAGGCTTTGGGACTGTATTTTCTTTAATGTAAGAATGGAAATTCATTCACAAATTTGGCTTTGTGTGCTCAACTAGTTAAAAAACTGACTGTTTGGAATACTGACAGCATGTGAGTTACTGGTTGTATTTGTCCATGTGCTCTATGTCCTGTCTGGATTAGAGTAAGGGTTTGAGTCTAGACAAGAATCAGCTGTTACACTGGATGCACATTTTATACCCAAGTACAACTGGATCACTAGTTTAAGATGTTTTACAGTGTTCTTCCCCTGACATCACTTCCTGTGTAGCAGTGACTGTACCTCCAGTGTCCTGTCCATCAAACTCCTCACGACTGAAGGCATCACATTACATTTGTGATGAGGGCATGTAGAGGAGGAGAAGAGGAGGCTGGTGTTCTGATAAGATCATGAGGTCATCACTCAGACTAGTAGACATACATGTAGACGTTAATAACTCCCTCTAGAACACTGGAGTCATGAGAATGAATGAGACCTTCTGTATGTGAATAATTCTCATGTCATGTAAAATCTTAGTGTCATTTTGTAAATATTTGTATAATTAAGTTATATTATGAATTAATTTTACAAGGTTCTTTTGTTCTACCAGAAATAATTGCTGACTGCAGTAATCAGGAAAGCAGTGTTACGTTTTGTGTTCCTGTTAATTAATCCAGGTGAGTTCTCCAAATATGCTGCTCTTCCTGTGGGATCCTGAAGAGGGCAGTATCACTGCTATTTCTCAGCAGCTGACGTCTATTTAAACTATATTAAAAAATGTTAATGTGTTAATGAGGTGTGAAGTGTGCCCATATAAAATGGGTGTTATGACATATAGGCTAATGATAATGATGTCACAGTCATGACTGATAATGTAGATTACAGGGTAACGTAGTTGACAGTTTTCCTATTTCCACCCATAACTTCAGAGGTAGATCTTTTGTTATAGTGAGTGGGAGGGTCATTTTTCTCATAGGTCTTGTTGTAGTGGTAGGCTACATGCCATTTTCTTAAGCTGGTTAATGTCTAACCTTTGCAGACTTTAATAAAGGAAGACATTATAAATGATTTAAATGGTAAACAATGTAAAATATATTGTAACTGTAACTTTAAAATTTAAAATAAAAAAAAATAATTGTTGTTGACCTTATTGGTTTTTATTTATTTACATTAATAGGTAAAATATGACATTTTTGGAGAACATAGCTAGAATAATACAGATATCATCAGTGAACATGGAATGTTCCCCTAATTACAGACGGGTTCAGGTGCTGTATGTGGTACTGCTGGTATTTAGCATTATGCTGAAGAGTGGACAGCAGGCTGCAACCTCAGCCCAGAACACAGAACTATCCACACATGGACAGATTTCCATCCACTTAAGATTATAATTGATTTCAATAATCAATATCTGTATTAAATAACTGCAGTAACAATTAGCTAGCACAAACACTAGCTGAACAATTTTTAGGGACAGTAGAGAGGTGGGCCATCAAACAAACAGATTAGTACAACTAACGCGAACATTCCAGATATATATACACAGCTCTGGAAAAATGTAAGAGCCCACCTGAAAATTATCAGTGTCTCTCAATGTACAGGTTCTGGGTTTGTGTTGGACAAAAAAAATTCCTCAGTTCTGTTTTATTCTCTATACTACTGGACAGATGTCTCCCAAATTCCAGATCAGAGATTGTATTAGATCTGTTTATTTAGAAAATCACTAATGACCTCCAGAAGCCGATTAGCCATTACATTAAACCCCCTCCTAGTTCACTCCACTGACCATATAGGACACTTTGTAGTTTCTCTGTATACTGTACTACCCTGTTCTTCAATGGTCAGGACCCCCACAGGACCACCACAGAGCAAGTACTATGTGGGTGGTGGATCATTCTCAGCACTGCAGTGACACTGATGTGGTGGTGGTGTGTTGGTGTGTGTGGTGCTGGTGTGAGTGAGTCAGACCCAGCAGTGTTGCTGGAGTGTTAGTCCACTGGGTCCAGTGTTTACAGTAAGGCCGTAGCAGTGTGTTGTTCAGAGAAGCTAAACGAGTTACAGTTAGCAGCAGGTTGTTTAGCTTGGTAGTTAGCTAACGTTAGCTAGTTAGCTTCAGCTGAACTGTCCACCTAAAGAGCTAACGTACAACTTTAAAATCATAAAACACCAAAATATCACTCGTATTAACAAAATAAACAAATAAACAACAGAGCTGTTAAAACAGACATTTAAGTTCAGTAAGCTCCATTAAATATGACCTACCTCTACTGAACCGGAGCTCCAGGCTGGAGTCAGTTGGGAATGTCTGTTGGTCCCTCGCGCTGGTTCTGAATTAGTGCCGGTCCTGTATGAAGGCCTGAACCGGGGATGACTGATATGGGGTTACCGTATGTAAACCGCATTCAGGTAGGAGGTTAGTCATGACCCGAACCCACAGTGGAGCCGAGCCAGATTCTCACCACGGACATGATTGTGAGCTATAAATAGTTATAATAAGACAGATATTTGATTCTTATAGACGGCCTTTCCTTATTTATCTAATTCTACAACAACTAAAACTAAAACACATTTTGATAAAAACACTGAGATCTACATGTCTAGTGGAGGTTTTTACACTACAGAAATAGAATCACTAGTCTTCTCTTGTGAGTTTATATTAAAATCCTGGAATGATCTGTATAATTAATTATCTCTTAATATAAACAGAATTTCAGTATGGTCTACTACGTGATGTTTCTGATATACACTAGTTATTATTATGGGTAATAAATACCCTACTGATATACTTTTCTCTCTTTCATGGATGATTTTGTTGGTCATTCTAGTTCACTGAAATATCCTAGAAGTAGATACATTATTTAGAAATATTAAATAATATACAGTGCCTCCAAGTAGTATTCAACCCCCTGCAGATTTTGCAGGTTTACACATTTGGAGATAACTTAGCCTTGTGACATTTAGACTGTAGATCAGCCTGGATGTGTGAAATGCACTGCAGCAAAAAAATAATTAGGGTAAATTATTATTCAACCCCTCAACCACCAGAATTCTGTTGGGTTCCCTTAAGTATTTAGAAGTAATTTGGGCATAAAGAACAAAGAGCTTCACCTGCTTGGATTCATTATCTGTTTTTCCCGCATTTTCTGACTATAAAAGCCCCTCCCCAAACTTGTGAACAGCACTCATGCATGGTCAATATGGAAAAGACTAAGGAGCATTCCAAGGCCATCAGAGACAAAATTGTGGAGGGTCACAAGGCTGGCAAGGGGTACAAAACTCTTTCCAAGGAGTTGGGCCTACCTGTCTCCACCGTTGGGAGCATCATCCGGAAGTGGAAGGCTTATGGAACTACTGTTAACTATCCACGGCCTGGACAGCCTTTCAAAGTTTCCTTCTGTGCCGAGGCCAGGCTTGTCCGAACGGTCAAGGCTGACCCAAGGATAACAAGGAGGGAGCTCGAGGAAGATCTCATGGTGGTGGGGACATTGGTTTCAATCAATACTATAAGTAACATGCTCCACCGCAATGGTCTCTGTTCCAGGCGAGCCCGTAAGGTACCTTTACTTTCAAAACGTCATGTCAAGGCTCGTCTATAGTTTGCTCATGATCATTTGGAGGACTCTGAGGCAGACTGGTTCAAGGTTCTCTGGTCTGATGAGACCAAGGTTGAGGTCTTTGGTGCCAACCAAACCCGGAACATTTGGAGACAGGATGGCACTGCATACGACCCCAAGAATACCATCCCTACGGTCAAGCATGGTGGTGGCAGGATCATGCTGTGGGGCTGCTTCTCAGCCAAGGGGCCTGGCCATCTGGTTCGCATCCACGGGAAGATTGATAGCACAGCCTACCTGGAGATTTTGGCCAAGAACCTCCGCTCCTCTATCAAGGATCTTAAGATGGGCCGTCATTTCATCTTCCAACAGGACAACGACCCCAAGCACATGGCCAAGAAAACCAAGGCCTGGTCTGAGAGGGAAAAATCAAGGTGTTGCAGTGGCCTAGTCAGTCTCCTGACCTTAACCCAATTGAAAACTTGTGGAAGGTGCTCAAGATCAAAGTCCACATGAGGTGCCCAAAGAACCTAGATGACTTGGAGAAGATCTGCATGGAGGAGTGGGCCAAGATTACTCCAGAGACCTGTACTGGCCTGATCAGGTCATATAAAAAACGATTAATAGCTGTAATTGCAAATAAGGGGTTTTCCACAAAATATTAAACTGAGGGGTTGAATAATAATTAACCCTAATGCTTATGTTTAAAATGTATTATACTTTACCTAAGCAACTTATATGTTAGGTTTGTATTATTTAAGCATCTGTCAATAAATGCTGCTCTTGTTCAAAGTTTGAAGGCTCTAACTTATTTGCAACTTGTTAAATTCGCAAAACCTGCAGGGGGTTGAATACTACTTGGAGGCACTGTATATCCTGGACATTTGAAAGGTAAAGGTCTTTATCAGTCTCTGATGTGTATTTGTTAAAGACTGTGAATCCCACTTTACCATACCACACCTCTTTTCCTTCTTTGTCTTCTTGTCTTGTTTAGATCTGTTTATCTGTATGTTCCTGATTTGCTCTGTAAAGGGTACAAGGGTCAATTTTAAATAATTGTTCATACTGATTCCATCATTAAACCATTAAACAATCATAATGTGTAATGCATATTCGTTTTTCCCTTTTTAAGTGACAAAAACTTCTAGTTATTAACTTACATGATCAAATTTAAAGTTCTGCTAAATCTATCCATATAGAGAACAGTATGTAGAGCCGCAGTGATTACTGCACATGGTTAGATTACAAACGAGTTACACCTCTCGCTTTCTCTCTAAGAGACCACTCCAGTTTCTTCTTAAATCAGCATCTCCACATGTACAGCAGGGTTGGGTTCTAGCTTTACTGACAGATACAGTGAGCGTCTGGTTCATAAGAACAAGGTCAAGCAGCAAACACGCAGGACAACACAGCTACAGACTGGCAGAGGGCCAAACCCACTCTTTACTGACCGTGATGAGCACCACCTCATTCCAATGTCCCTTAACCACTGTAAGATGATCTCAAGTGACCTACAGAGAGACTGGCGAGCGGTGGCTGGGGGTGAAACGCACAGCAAGCATTGTTCTATAAACAGGTGTATTTCCTGTATATGTTTTTTTAATGGGACCACATAATGAAAAACTAGACATTCCTTCCTTTTTAAATTCATGTGTTTAATGCAGTGTATAGATCATGTTAATGTTAATGACTGATTTCTCAGTCCGTACAGACCATACAGATCTGGAATGGATGTAATGGTTATGACACAGGTAGTTGGGTGTGGAATGTGCTGGCAGACAATACTTACAATATATAGTCTTGTTGTGCGTTGGATGCCAGGCGAGATATCTACACTGCTCAAAAAGATAAAGGGAACACTTTGAAAACACATTAGATCTCAATGGGAAAAAAATCATGCAGAATATCTTTCCTCATATAGACTGGGTAATATGTTAGGAACGAAAGGATGCCACATCGTTTGATGGAAATGAAAATGATCACTCTACAGAGGGTTGAATTCAAAGACACCCTGAAAATCACAATGAAAAAATGATGTAGCAGGCTCGTCCATTTAACACAAATTCCACTGCAGCAACTCAAAATGGTACTAAGTAGTTTGCATTAAAAGTGGGGGCATGCTCCTAATGAGACGACGGATGGTGTCCTTCCAGATCTGGACCAGGGCATTACTGAGCTCCTGGACAGTCTGAAGTGCAACCTGGTGGTGTCGGATGGACCAAAACAATGTCCCAGAGGTGTTCTATTGGATTTAGGTCAGGCGAGCCAGTGGGCCAGTCAATGGTATCAATTCCTTCATTCTCCAAGAACTGCCTGCATACTCTCGCCACATGAGGCTGGGCATTTTTGTGCACCAGGAGGAACCCAGGACCCACTGCACCAGCGTAGGGTCTGACAACAGGTCCATGGATTTCATCCTGTTACCTAATAGCAATGAGGGTGCCGTTGTCTAGCCTGTAGAGGTCTGTATGTCCTTCCAGGGATATGCCTCCCCAGACCATCACTGACTCACCACCAAACCAGTCATGCTGAATGATGTTGCAGGCGGCATAACATTCTCCAGGGCGTCTCCAGAGCCTGTCACGTCTGTCACATGTGTTCAGGTAAAACCTGCTCTCATCTGTGAAAAGCACATGGCGCTTGCCAATTCTGGTGTTCTGTGGCAAATGCCAATCGAGCTCTACGGTGCTGGCCAGTGAGCACAGGGCCCACTACAGGATTTTGGGCCCTCAGGCCGCCCTCATGAGGCCTGTTTCTGGTTGTTTGGTCAGACACATTCACAGCAGTAGGGCTCTGGCAGTGCTCATCTTGTTCCTCCTTGCACAAAGGAGCAAATACCGGTCCTGCTGAGGGGTTAAGGACCTTCTACAGCCTTGTCCAGCTCTCCTAGAGTAACTGTCTGTCTCCTGGAATCTCCACCGTACCCCTAAGACTGTGCTGGGAGACACAGCAAACCTTGTGACAATGGCACATATTGATGTGCCATCCTTCAGTAGTTGGACTACCTGTGCAACCTCTGTAGGGTTCAGGTACCGCACCATGGTACTAGTAGTGGCGCTGACCCAAGTCAACTGCAAAACTAGTGAAAAATCAGTCTGAAAAAATGACGGGGGACAAAATGTCAATGACCTTGTCCTTTTAAACCATTCCTGTTTTGGGGGTGTCTCATTGTTACTCCTCTACTGTACGTGTTGTTAATTTCATTAACACCAAAGCAGCTGAAACTGATTAACGGCCCTCCCTACTACTTAACTGACCAGATCAATATCCCTGAAGTTGAACTGAGTTGATGCTATACTCTGATTAAAAAGTGTTCCCTTTATTTTTTTGAGCAGTGTATATTAGGAAAATATAGACAATATGTTTTCCATAGTGGGCGTACGGCATTAGTGCTACAGCTAATTTATCTAAATTATTATTGTCATCTATAATCAAAATTGTTTAATTTGATCACTGTATGTCATAGCAAATCTATATCTGAAATGGAGTATCAAAAGTTTTACTTAAATACTAAACTTTTTAACGCAATTTTTTGCATCAATACAGCGCAATGAAATATAATTTGAATGTTTTCCATAGTGAGCATACTGTATTAGTCCTACAGCTAATTTATTTTAATTAGTCCATTGATTAGCTAATCATCTAATTTTCACATGACTGCAGTCAGATCAGAAAAATACTGCACCTCAAATTTAAATTGCAATGACACAGTTTAATTTGATCACTGTAAGTCATAGCTAATTGAACTGTATTTTTGTTCAATGTGTGTAATTGAAAATCTGTACATTATGAACTGAGCCAAATCAAACCGTGTGAACTAGTAAGAACACTCTATAATTTCTCAGGAATGAGTTTTATACAGGTACTGACATATAGAAACAGGAAGTGGCCCACCTGGACATCAGAAAATGGCGCAACATCTTAGAGAATGGCACCTGTCATTGATACTTGCTAGTCAGTGCCATTTGCTGCTCATGACATCATGATTATTGGCGCTTACCAGCAACAACTGGCATATAGAAACGGCAAGTGGCCACTTCCTACTGCCAGATACCAATGAGGTGCTGAACACCAAACACTATTCTTTAACATAAGAAAAAACTATTATTCGCTTATAACTTACTGCATAATTTACTTCACTTCACAAAAAAGATGCATTATCATAGTAAAGTGAGATAACGTTAACAGCAGTAAAGCCTATTTGTTATTAAACTATGTGTACCATGGAAACAGCTTGGCTGTAGTTAACCCATAAAATTAACCTATTAAATACACAAATGCAAATCTGTGTTCAAATAAATATATTACATGATTCCAAACCATGATTCCAAACCTTATCCAAGATAAATTTAATAACGTTAATACAGTGTTTTAAACGTTTTATTGTGTAATCTTTTAATCTTATAATACTAAATATGTTTTTTTATAAGCACACTCGTCAGCTTTGTGTTACAATTCTCCTGTTCCACCTTAACTGATCCCTAAATCGGCAGACTGTAACTGTTGACACATTTAAGGTGGAACTGGAGAATTCAAGCAAAAAGCTGGTGATGTTTTTAGCTTGTTGTTCCATGTTATTCTTTAGTCATAAGAACAAAATAAAGTCCGGGGATCAACTTTCATGTGAAACCATTGAGGAGAGACGACTACTCTCTCTCTGTGTGTGTGTGTGTGTGTGTGTGTGTGTGTGTGTGGTAAAGTTAATTTGATGTTCACATGTTCAGATTTCTGTATTCAGTACCAATGTAAAGACGCTCAGCAGGAAAAAAGCATTTCACACTTTATTATAATTATTGTAATTATGCCATATAATCTACAGGGCGTCTTTTAGAAGACATCCAAACTGTATTTATAATAATTACTATATTTATAGAAAACCAAACAGATTACAGATATTGGAAAGCATGTGACATGACTTGTAATAAGTTGGTCGACTGACTAACAGGATGGCTCATGGAGGGCATCACTGTTAGCTGAATATCCACAGCAATGGCTGTTGGGTCAGTCAGGCACAGTGATAAGGCCCGTCCTTGCTCACATCACATGTGCGACTAAGTGTCAAACATACCCACCAAGTTTCTGGCTTAAGGTTGGTTGATTCCTTCTGGATGCAACAATTAGTGCAGCTGCTATGAATACATAAATATACAGTATAATATAATATAATATATAATAGTTTATATATATATATATATATATATATATATATATAGTATCTCACAAAAGTAAGTACACACCTCACAAATATTTTATCATATCTTTTGATGAGACAACACTGAAGATATGACCCTTTGATACAATGTGAAGTAGTCAATGTACAGCTTGTATAACAGTGTAAATTTGCTGTGCCCTCAAAAAAACTCTTCACACAGCCATTTCCCCTCTCCGGTGTCATGTGACTCGTTAGTGACACAAGGTCTCAGAACAGGTCTTGCCATGGTCAACCAAAGAAGCCCAGCTCAGCGTCATATCATGTGTTATGTTGTGCTGTCAGCATTGAGGTTAAAGGGGTGGGGTCAGCCTGTCAGTTCTCAAACCATATGCCACACACTGTATCAAATAGGCCTGCATGTCTGTTGTCGCAGAAGGAAGCCTCTTCTAAAGATGATGCACAAGAAAGCCTGGAAACAGTTTGCTGAAGACAAGCAGACTAAGGACATGTATCACTGGAACCATGTCCTGTGGTCTGATGAGACCAGGATAAACTTATTTGGTTCAGATGGAGACACTTTGGGCACAATTTGGCCATTTTCACTTAGGGGTGTACTCACTTCCGTTGCCAGCAGTTTAGGCTGTGTGTTGAGTTATTTTGAGGGCACAGCAAATTTACACTGTTATACAAGCTGTACACTGACTACTTTACATTGTATCAAAGTGTCCTAGCTTCAGTGTTGTCCCATGAAAAGATATAATAAAATATTTACACAAATGTGAGGGGTGTACATGTAACAACTAGGGGTATGTCTAACAGAGTTAAAATTCTACAGTTTATAAAATGTGGAGTTTCACCAAAATTATTCTAATACTATAAAAAAAGGGTTACAAAGTTGTTAAATAGTTTATTATAATTTCATGAAGGTTAAAATTTTTCTGAAACTTTTGAATGTTTTTTACTGCTGTTAGCAGTTGCTCTGAACTTTTCTTGTTTGTTCTGCACAAAGTTTATTTTGTTGTGTATTAAAAGAAAAAGCTTTCCATCTGTCTATCTGGGGTTTTCATAATGGATTAATGCCTCTCAGAATCAGTTTCAGAAAAAACAGAGTGGAAGGTGAGCCCTTGTGTCTGAGTGTGTCAATGAAGGAATAGTGGTCTGTAAAAGTAGCCAAATCGGATTATGTACGTTAGCAAGATTTTTTGTCCCTTACAAAAAAAGAAGGAATAAACCATTTACACACTTGGGATCCATTTAATGGATTCAGTGTGATGTTCTCAGTGTTCAGTGCAGACTCTTTGTTTGGATTTTTTCCACTGTTTCAGCTGAAGAGCTCTGTGGTCAAAGAACTCATGATTCCACCCCCTTCAGCCCTGCTTCTTCCTGATCCATTGCCAAAGCCATTTAAAATGGAAGTGAAAGTAAAGTCTTCAGCAGTTTGACTTTGGGAAGAGTGAGGTAGAACAGCGTTTGGAGAAAAAGCAGAGAGGTAAAAACTGAACATTTAACTCCTTCAATTTACTTTCTGGCTTTATGAAGGAGTTTCAGACTCTGATAGCAGAAAGGAACTGAACAGAAGTTTCAACTGTAAACTTGT
This sequence comes from Prochilodus magdalenae, assembly GCA_024036415.1. Classification (NCBI taxonomy): domain Eukaryota; kingdom Metazoa; phylum Chordata; class Actinopteri; order Characiformes; family Prochilodontidae; genus Prochilodus; species Prochilodus magdalenae. Next base: position 96,564 of record JAMWET010007187.1, on the reverse strand, counting down.
TCTAAATTTGTTCTGATATAATTGTCATTACAAAATAATCTGAAATTGGGGGATAATGCCATAACTCTGGATTTGTGAATATGATATTTACCCAGTAAAGTTACCCACAATGTGTATGTGTATGGGGTTACAGGATTTGCTGTGATCTGAAGGAGGGACGATGACCTCCAAAATGAGTTCCACTGAGGAACAGGACACACAGACCCCTGAGAGGTGAGATAATAGTGTGATGGTAAAAACTGATTATGTTCTAGTTTGGGTGTCTCTGACTGAGATTTTACAGAGTTAAGTCTTACTGGTCCAGTCCTGCTGATTACTGACTGATGTGTGTTTGTCTTATCAATCCATATTCTTAACAACACTGACTTCTGTATTTAACACACCGGACTGAAAAGCTGAGACAGCCATGTAAACAGTGTGTCTCATCCTTTTTCTCAGTCATTGTTTGAACCGTCTGCATTATGGTTTCTCAGATCAGCACTGGCACATCACAATATACACAAAAAAGCTATTCAGGGCTTAAATTTGGAATCGCAGGTGTTGCTCATAATTTCCACAATTGCCCAAAGTCTAGCACTTATAATGCAGAAATTCCTGACAACACACTTGGCACTTTCTTTCTCTCTAGCTACAAGAAAACTGTGTTGTTTTAGCATTGTTTGTTAAAACATATATGTACAAATATATAGGCTTGCAAAGATGCCCCGCTGACTAATCTGCCAATCTGCTTCATCCAAAGTGGGGCAAAAACACAGAGAGAATTAATGCAAACAGTCATCTCAATTGTAACGAACTCAGTTGTGGGTGAAAGCCACAGGAGGTTAGCTGCTTTCCCGACCTCCATAAAAGAAATCCAGGCGGGAGACAGCCGTTTAGAAACTGGATCATTTATTGGGCAAAGGAGCACCCACACCTCGTGGTTACAATCCCAGAACCGCGTGCCGTTCTCGTAAATCGTTAGCTGGAATTTTCCCCCTCTCTCGCTCACGACATGTGGCGCGCATGCACTTTTTAAAGCCATTTAAAGTGACCATTACACAGTGATACCAGCATGAACAGCGTTGTTAAAAATGTACAGTGCTGAGTTGCTTAACAGCCGATGTTGAAAAACATAGACTTTAAGCCGCCACTCGAATGGCAGCAGCTGTGAAAAGAAGGTGTAAGGCAGGCTCAGCAGAGAGTGTAATGGGTAATGCTTCTAAAGATGTCCGGCTGTGGAGTGAGGAGGGGCTTCTCAAAGCCACCTAGTTTAAAGCACAAAATGAATTGGCCAATTCAAAATTTGGTCGTCTGGTTAAAGAGATGGAAATGAATGCCATGTAAAAAAAAACTATAATTAAAAAACTAGACTATAAATACAATTAGAAATTCACTGAGTAATACAGAATTCAATACATGTGATTTGCAGTGTTATCATCAGAGATTAAGATCTTCCTGTTTTTTTTTGCAGCTCTTTAGTTAAAATGCTTTCTATATGTAAATTTTTTATATATACATTTTCTATATGTATATACCTGAATATTAAAGTATATGATCTGGTAGGCTGACAGGATGTGCTGTGTCTTTCACTCTCTCTCTAAAACACACAAACCTGCCATTTACATATTAAAAAACAGATTAAAATGAACTGCTTTGCCATACACTTTCCTTATGCAGACAACTCATAGTATTTTAAAGATGAACTTCACTTTTAAACCTCTGTATCGAAAGTATGTTAGTCTTACTTACAACTTTTAGAAATTTTGTTGTTGTACTTGTAAACTCTAAATTGTTAATGTATTGCAGTTTGTGAACATGAAGGTAAAAGGGCAGATTTGAACATGATCTTTAAGAAACAATCATTTGCATAAACCTGCATGTGTTGACATCTCATTTCCTTATGTACATAGTTCTCACAGTATTATTGCATAGATGTACAGCTAGTGGAGTATGTAAAGCTCACAGCAGAACCACGATCTTAAGATACAAGCCAAGAGTTGAATTTTTCAAACATGAATGTTATCTGAAGAACTGGTTTAAATTCTGTATTAACTAACAGAATGATGCTGTGTGGCAGATCGCTAACACGGCTAGTCAGCAAGCTAATTTCAAGCTAAATTCTAGCACTGAAAGAATAATAATGTTTCTGATGTTTACTGTTCATATTACACTGTTGATAGAACATTATAAGGCCTGCTCTACCTTTTACTCTATGTATTATTCTATTATTTTATGTGGCTGTGTAGTATTAAATTGTTCCTGCTACAGACAAAGTTACTATAATAAGTCAAGGGTGATGTAGCCATGAATTTCTCTACACTGTTTGTCTGTATAGAGTCCTTACCCGCTGTATTTTAATGAAGGCTACTTGTTGAGAGTGTTTGTAGCCAGTTCATTAATTGGATTATAATTAATTGTCTAATTACACATTCTACACAAAAGCACAGTATATCACAGTGAGACATTTATTAATCTTTACAGTTACTTAATTTGTAAACTGCCAGTTGTTAAAATGACCTTGAAATAAATGGTAGTTCAAAGAGAATGTAAAGCTTTGAAGTGCTGCGTTTTCTCTGAAAGAGGAATTAGGTAATTTGTCATGCACGTGAGCCCTTTTTCCAGTTACCATGGAGCATGGTATTTTTTACAAAATATATTATAAAATGAGATATTTTGTGATATCTAACATTAAATTAATAATAGTGCAATAATATTTTACAGTTAATTAAAAACAAATTTACATTCACAAAACTTGGTCTCGGTTTTGTCTCTGCCTTGTCTCTGTTTTGGACAATATTTGTCTTGACTTAGACTTAACTGCTAAAAGTCTTGGTCTGGACTGTAATTCAATGTGACTCTGTCTTGATCTTGGCTTGGACCCAGATCTAGCAGTCTTATGCTCTCCGATTCTGATATAACTGGAACAGGATGATCCTTTATATTGACCACATTTTGCTGTGACTGAGCTGTGAAGTCCTAAAGCTGAATCACTGGACAGATGACTAGTCGAGGTGTGACTAGACAAAGTTGAATCATTGAATAGACGACTAGTCGAGGTGTCCGCTTATTCTCTAGTACACCAACACTGAAGACAGCTTGTCTGATATTCGTCTGACCGCTGTGTCCATCAAGAGTGACCAATGGGCAGAAGTGTCAATGTGCAGAATAATTAAGAAATAAAAAGAATTATATTATACTATATACTGTGCATACTGACACTTAATACATGTACGTCTTCAGTTTTTTCTGATATTAATTCTTTAAATGGAAAACACAAGGACATAATTTATATGTGTGATGATGGAAAACAGATTGTGACACGGGCTCAACTAAAAGCAAGGTACAGTTTATTAAGGAGGTTGTACTGAAACACAGCAACACAAAGAACAAGGAAAGACAATCAGGGGCTAAACTGAATCGGAGTCAATAAACAGGCAATGGTCAAACCAAGCAGACAATCAGACCAGGCAGAGGTATCAATGGGGATAAGCAAGAGGAGTAAACCAGAGAAACAAAACAGAGTCAAAGCCAGAGTAACAAGATCAAACACAGAGAGAACGCTCGGTATGCAACAGAGTGGCAATACTTCGCAATGAGCCAGTGCAAGAGAGAAGTATTTAAACAAACAGACCAATTAACATCAGTTGACCAATCGATATTCTGGAGACGAGAGCGAGGCAACGGGTGTGAATGGGTAAGGATGAACATGTGACATCAGGTGGTGGGAATATGGTGTAGCGCCCCCCTAACTCTAGGCTATGCTATATGAGTTAGGTGAGTTTGTGCTCTATTACTTTAATTATGAGCTGTTACTAAATGCTTAAATAAACCAGGAATTGTTATCAAGACAGGCTAATCCAAGAACCCTTCTAAATAATAATTTCTCTCAGTGATAAATTTAGGTATAGCAATAAGAATAATATAGTGAGTTAAGTCCAAATATGATTTCGCTTTAATTAAATAAACATAAGAAAACCCTTTAACACAAAGAACCCTTTAAACTGACCTGGTCAGGAATATTAAATAAAAGAAAATAAATACGGGGTACCCCTTTAATTCTCTGTGCGGGTCTCGGACGTGGCGGGCCCGTTCACTGCTGGTGAACGTGGTGGCCTCGAACAAAATTTCCGCTTCACGCTCCATCGCGCTAAGAAGAAAATAAAACACACTCGCCCTGCTTTGGCTCAGTCAGGAGCTATCTGGTTTTCCCAAGGTGGTGTAGGATGAGCACCCGCTTCTGGTCTTTAAGCTCACGGTCCAGTTCACTAACGGAGCTTAGTGCTAGGAGCAACAGCGCCTCTGAACAGAAATAAACTTTCCGAGTGAGAGTTACCTCGTTTCACACTCTCGGTCAGGACAGTACGCTGAGGGGTTTTCTGGTTGACAAAACAGCACTTGACTTCACGAGAAAATACAAATATATAACGTGTTTTACATTACAGGTTTTTTCTTCGTAGCTGCTGCGTTTACCTCTCTCCTCTCTTTACCCCCAGTGCCCCTCCCTTCTCTTCCCGCCCCACACAGTCAAAGCGCCAATCAACAGGCGAGGAAGTGTATAACCAAGATTGACAACAGTTACAGCCAATGAGAACACTCTTAACTTTAGCAGGGCTTCATATTTAGTATTTTAACACGTTTAAACACCGTTTTTTAGTGATTTTAAACCTTTCAAAACATGTTCAGCATATGGAATGAAATAAAAAAATAAAAGCCACCAAATTTACAAGGGGCTACAATGGGAAATGGAGTCCGGGAGATCGGAGGTGAGAGGAGAACCAGCAGGCATGACAGTATGGGACCTAATGAGTAATTCTCAGAATCTCAGAAGACATTCCTGACCTGGTCATGTGTACAGATACACACACAAACAGAAACACACATTAACATGCGATAAAGTTTACAGGTCATGGGTGATATTGTCTGTTTTATAGACTGGATCGGGGTAAGAGATCTGATTCACCTGAACCCAGTTGTGTGTCCATGAAGAGTGACCAGTCAATAAACAAATCCATAAACTTCAGCGATGAAAACACTTCTACTGAGCTCAGGTAAGAATGATGTGAAATGTTAGGCCTGCAATGTTGGGATGGTAAAGAAATGATATTTGTAATGTTGCAGTTCCTTCTTATAACACTTAAAAGATGTATTGGCACAGAGGACACAGAGCAGTGGCATGTTTCGGGTGTTATTTTCAGGCGTATAAGAGTTTGGGGTCATCTGCACATTTTTCAGTTAATACTTTCCACACATTCTGTACTGGGGACGGTCAGGACTGCAGGAAATTCAGTTCAGTACCTAACCCTCCTCTTCTTGTCTGTGACAGACCATAAAATTGGTCTATATTAAAATCTGAACACCAATAATGTTAGGCTGTGACACATTCCTAAAGCAGTTGCATTTAGGGCTTTGTAATTTTACCATTCCTTCTCACAACAGCAGGATTCCAAGTGATAAGTGTTTTCAGTGTTATTTTTCCTGTTGTTTCTGGAAAGACATCGTAAGGTGTTTGACAGTACAGGGTCATCGTTGTCACATTGTTTGTTGCCATTTTTTTTGCACATAAAATGGTCAGGACTGCAGGCAGACCAATGCAGTACACAATGTGTACAAGCATGTGGTTTTGCCCTGTCTTGTTGAAAAATGCAGGACGTCCCTGCAAAAGACATCTTCTTGAAGGAGTGTATGTTGCTCTAAGATCTCCCAGATCTGCATTAATGCTGCATCACAGAAGTGAAAATGACCTTTACTAAGGGTGCTGACACACTGACCTTATATCATGACAGACCCTGGCTTTCGGGCTTGTTGCTGAAAACAGTCTGGATGGTCTATTTTGTCTTTGGTTCAGAGCACACAGCCTCCATTTTTTTTCCAAAAAGTTCCAGAGTACTGATAAAAAAAACACTGATGTTTCACTTTCAATACTCTCCCAACTATTTCTGTAATTCCTATAAATCCTTATTTTTGCGTCTATGTCTGGGCACATATACAGTCCTTATCTGATTTTGTGTGTACACAAGTATATTTATACACACACACACACACACACACACACACACACACACACATGCACACACACACACATGGTATAAAGTGTACAGGTCATGTGTGATACTGTCTGTGTTTCAGACTGGATCAGGGTAAGAGATCTGATTCACCTGAACCCAGCTGTGTGTCCATGAAGAGTGACCGATCAATAAACCAACCCATATACTTCAGAGAAGAAAACACTTCCACTGAGCTCAGGTAAGAATAATGTGAAATGTTAGGTCCGGAAGGTTGGGATGGTAAAGCACTTACTATTTGTAGTGTTGACATTCCTTCTTATAACACTTAAAAGATATTGGCACAGAGGACACAGAGCAGTGACGTGTTTCAGATATTATTTTAAGATGTATAAGAGTTTGGGGACATCGTCACATTTTTCAGTTAATACTTTCCACATATTCTGTGCTAGGGATGGTCAGGACTGCAGGTAAACCTGTACAGTACCCAAACCCCTTCTTCTGCACCCATGCCTTTTTAATGAGTGCAGCATTGTGTTGTTGAAAAATGCAGGACGTCCCTGGAAAAGATATCATCTTAAAGGCAGCATACGTTGCTCCAAGATGTCCCAGATCTGCTTCAATGCTGCATCACAGAAGTGTAAATGACCTTTGCCATGTGAACATGGTGTCCATTTCTTCCAAAAAAACATCTGGAATACTGATTTGTCTGATGCCAGCACACATTTCCACTGTGTGATGATCCATCCCAGATGCCTCTGAACCCAGAGAAATCACCAGCGCTTCTGAACATTGTTAACATAAGGCTTCTGTTTGAACAGAATAGGGTTAAGTGGGGTTTGTGAATGTAACTCCTGGTTGTAGTGCTTGATAAATTGCCAAAGTAATTATCTACCCGTGTGGTAATGATGCAGTGCCAACTAAGGGACCAGAAATGACCAGTGTTCAGCTAAGACTTGTGTCCTTTACACAGTTCTTCCTAATTCCCTGAATTGTTTAATGATCTTATGCCCTGTAGAGTAAATATGCAGATCTCCTGTGAGGAACATTTGTTTTTAAACAATAAATAAATAATTTTCTCATGTTTGTTTAAAAAACTAGGGATCTTCCGCCCGTCTTTACACCTTAAAAACTGAACCTTTTGTAGACACTGCTGTTGTACCAAATCATCATTACAGTCATCTGTTCACTATTACATCATTTAGTTTTCCTTCATTATTAGCTCTAACATTTAACACCTGAAACACGTTATATCTTCAGAGACAAAATGTTTATTAAATGTCTTTGTAAGAAGGAATGGCAACATTGCCAGGTAGGAAAAGCTTCACACAGTTCTTTTGGAATGTGTTGCAGGCCTGAAAGAACATGAAACATCTTGGGTTCTTACTGTCTGTAGATAAATAAAAGTAAATGTAATAAACCCTGTGTTTTTACTACACAGTCACTTTTTCTGATTTGATATTGTATGATAAGTGCCATTCAGTTTTCAGACAATGAACAACCGTTAAACACACTGTTACTGTCCCACAGAGAACAGAAGGAGTCTACCAAGAGAAACTTAGACCTCCTGTTTAAGGTGTGTTGAACTGATTGAGATCATATCACTGTAAAATCTGATTTATAATAACTTCACTGTCTAAAAGTTTTGATTTGACTAAAAATTAAATAACAGAAGATACAACAGAAGATGTTAATTTCCTATTTGATGCTAATTAAACTGAAAATACAGGGAGCAGGTCAGTAAGATCACTGGGGCACTGACTAACAGGCCTAATTCTATAACTATTTCCTTTTCAATCAGGAGCTGGAGCACAAGGTCATCTCTCTGGTAAAGAATCAGCTGAAGAGGTTTATGAAGCTACTGAGTCCGGATTACCCAGCATGCCCTGAGGGAGAGGTGGAGAATGAGGAGGATCAGAGTGTCAGAGGGGAGGCGCTGAGGATCACACTGCATGTCCTGAGGAACATGAACCTGACAGACCTCGCCAACACACTACAGACTAGTAAGACACAGTGTCATGTGATTATTCATTATGTATATTAATTTAAAGAAATAAAATAATATTAATTATAAGTTACAAGACTAAAAAAATCAGCTTGATAACTTGAGGCTTCTGCACAGGGATGTGAGTGACGGGATGCGTAGATTGAGAAGAAGTGGTACACTGCAATGAATAGCCACTGCAAGTTTAGTTGATAGAGTCGCTACATTAAGCCTTATGTATTGGGAATGGGATGTCACTCACATTCATAAGCATGTGAAGGCAGACGAGCGAATGTGTTTGGAAATATAATGAATATTAAGGGAGATTAAACGTCAGTCATGTTGAATTGTAACAGAGTGATTCTACATTGTGTTGTTTGGCAGAGCCGCTGATTTAGCTTTCCTTAGCTGCGGTAATGGCCATAGTGCCAGAACTACTAAAGATATTTATCATAGAATAAAATGGTCACTACACAAGTTAGCGTTGTTATACTAGCATCATCAAAACAATCTTTAATAACTCTTTCATTTACACCTACATGTTCTACACATGTGAAATACAGAGTTCATGAATAATTACTATGGGTAATTAGTGAGCATCCTTTTGTGTTGATGCTTTATGTCATATTGTGTTTGTAATAGTACTAAAACTAAATATTAATGTGTAATATATTTATCGTTGCTCTTTTCTCTTTTTATCAGAACTGGCTCCTTCTTCACATCAAAAGCTGAAAGCCACCCTAAAAGAGAAATGTCAGAAAATTAATGAAGGAATCTCAAATTCTGGAACCACAAAACTTCTGAATGAGATCTACACAGAGCTGTACATCACAGAGGGTGGGAGTGGAGAGGTCAATAATGAACATGAGGTCAGACAGATTGAAACTACATCCAGGAGACCAGTAATACAGGAGAAACCCATCAAATGTAATGACATCTTTAAAGATAAGTCCACCAGAACTGTGCTCACTAAAGGAGTTGCTGGAATTGGAAAAACAGTCTCTGTGCAGAAGTTCATTCTGGACTGGGCTGAAGGAAAAGCCAATCAGGCTGTCCTCTTCATATTTCCACTTCCTTTTAAAGAGCTGAATTTGATGAAGGATAAACTCAGTCTGGAGGCTCTTCTTCATCCGTTTTTCAAAGATACAAAGAAATTAAAACCAAGAGATTATCGTCACTATAAAGTCATGTTTATCTTTGATGGTCTGGATGAATATCGACTTCCTCTAGATTTCCAGAACAATGAGAGCCTATTTGATGTTAGACAGTCAGCCTCAGTGGATGTGCTGCTGACAAACCTGATCAAGGGGAATCTGCTTCCCTCTGCTCTCCTATGGATAACAACTCGACCAGCAGCAGCCAATCAGATCCCTCCTGACTGTACTGACCAGGTAACAGAGGTACGAGGGTTCAGTGACCCTCAGAAAAGGGAATACTTCAGGAAAAGGATCAGTGATCAGAACCTTGCTGAAAGAGTCATTACACATGTGAAGTCCTCCAGAAGCCTCTACATCATGTGCCACATACCAGTCTTCTGTTGGATTGCTGTCACTGTTCTAGAGAGGATGTTGGGTGAAGCAGAGAGTGGAGAGATCCCCAAGACTCTGACTCAAATGTTCACCCACTTCCTAATGTTTCAGATCAAACACAGCAGCCAAAAGTACCAAAGAAGAAGTGACATTGATCATAAGCAGACTAGAAAGATTATCCTGGCACTGGGAGAATTGGCTTTCCACCAACTGGATAAAGGAAACCTGATCTTCTATGAGGAGGATCTGAGGGAGTGTGACATTGATGTCAGAGAAGTGTCAGTGTACTCAGGAGTGTGTACTCAGATCTTCAGAGAGGAGTTTTGGGCTGCACCTTGGGGAAGGTGGTTCAGCTTGTACATCTGAGTGTTCAGAGATACAATATAATGAAAAACTGCTCAGAATAGAAAAGCCCAGAGAAAAAAACAAATCAAAACCAAAAAAAAACTAAAAAATGTATTTCTTTCTGGCTTCATATGTTTTCTCCAACAACAGAAATGTGCTGCTACAACAAGATACTGGAGTTTTTTAGGTTTCTTTAGAAAGTTGTCAATGAGTCAGATTTCCTCAAGAGTGCAGTGGAACAAGCCTTACAGAGTGAGAAATGGACACCTGGACTAGCTTTTCCTCCGCTTCCTTCTGGTCTTTCCCTCGTAGTCCAATCAGGACTGTCCTTACAAGGTTGCCCCCCCCCCCCCCCCCACTGACACAGACAGGAAACAGATCTTATAAACAAAGAGGAAATAGTCGAGCACATCAAGGAGAAAGATCAGGGACAATCCTCTCCAGAGAAAAAACCATCAATCTGTTCCACTGTCTGAACGAACTGAATGATCATTCTCTAGTGCAGGAAGTTCAAACATACCTGAACAGAGGAGGTTCCAGTGGTCTCAGTGGAGCTAAGCTCTCTCCTGCTCAGTGGTCAGCTGTGGCGTTTGTGATGCTGAATTCAGAAGAGGACCTGGAGGAGTTTGACCTGAGTAAATTTGACAGATCAGAGGAATGTCTTTTGAGGCTGCTACCAGTGATCAGAGTATCCAGAAAAGTTGTGTGAGTAAATTATCATCCCTTATAAACATGTAAAATAGGCATTTCCTTAAGGCTGATCCTTTTGGTCTTTCATTCAACATATTAACACAAATCTAGTCTCCATTTAAAATGCAGAAAATAAAAACTAAAACCTAAATCTAATTTATTGCATCCCACCACCCCCAGTGAAATTTGTATGAGTGAAATCTACAGTGGGGCAAAAAAGTATTTAGTTAGCCACTGATGCAAGTTCTCCTACTCAGAAAGATGAGAGAGGTCTGTAATGTTCATCATAGGTACACCTCAACTATTAGAGACAAAATAATAAAAAATCCAGGAAATCACATTGTAGGATTTTTAACGAATTTATGGAAAATAAGTACCTGGTCAATAACAAATAAGAAAGATTTCTGGCTCTCACAGACCTGTAACTTCTTCTTAAAGGAGCTCCTTTGTCCTCCACTCGTTATCTGTATAAAAGACACCTGTCCACAGTCTCAAACAGTCAGACTCCAAACTCAACCATGCCCAAGACCAAAGAGCTGTCGAGAGACAACAGGAAGAAAACTGTAGACCTGCACCAGGCTGGGAAGAGTGAATCTACAATAGGCAGCAGGTTGGTGTGAATAAATTAACTGTGGGAGCAATTTTCAGAAATGGAAGACATATAAGCCCACTGATAATCTCCCTCGCTCTGGGGCCCCATGCAAGATCTCATCCTGTGGGGTCAAAATGATCATCAGAACAGTGAGCAAAAATCCCAGAACTACATGGAGGGACCTGATGAATGACCTGCAGAGAGCTGAGACCAAAGTAACAAAGACTACCATCAGTAACACACTACGCCGAGAGGGACTCAAATCCTGCAGTGCTGGGTGTGTCCCCTTGCTTATGCCAGTACATGTCCAGGCCCATCTGAAGTTTGCCAGAGAGCATAGGAATGATCCAGAAGAGGATTGGGAAAATATCATGTGGTCAGATGAAACCAAAATAGAACTTTTTGGTAAAAACTCAGAATCCCCAGAACACTATAGCTACTGTGAAGCATGGGGGTGTGGTGGTGGAGACATCATGCTTTGGGGCTGTTTTTTGTGAAGGGGATAGGACAACTAATCCGTGTTAAGGGAAGAATGAACGGGGCCATGTATCGTGAGATTTAAAGCCAAAACCTCCTTCCATCAGTGAGAGCACTGAAGATGGAACGTGGCTGGGTCTTCCAGCATGACAATGATCCCAAACACACCACTAGGGCAACGAAGGAGTGGTTCCATAAAAAGGATTTCAAGGTCCTGGAGTGGCCTAGCCAGTCTCCAGACTTCAACTCCATAGAAAATTTGTGGAGGGCATTGAAAGTCTGTGTTGCCCAGTGACAGCCCCAATACATCACTGCACTAGAGGAGATCTGCATGGAGGAATGGGCAGGAATACTAGCTACAGTGTGTGCACACCTGGTGGAGACTTACAAGTTTGACCTCTGTCATTGCCAACAAATGTTATGTTACAAAGTATTGAGTTGAACTTGTTATTGACCAAATACTTATTTTCCACCATAATTTAAAAATAAATTCTTTAAAAATCCTACAATGTGATTTCCTGAATTATTTTTTTTAAGTGTACCTATGATGAAAATTACAAACCCCTCTCATGTTTCTAAGTCGGAGAACTTGCACATTCAGTGGTTGACTAAATACTTTTTTGCCCCACTGTATCTGAACTATATGCTGTATGTTTTATAGTTCACCTGAGTTAGTAGAAACACTTAAATGGTCAGCTATAAGTTCCTGATTCAACCAATAGCAATAGGTAAAAATGTCTGTTCTCAGTGTCACTATCCAATTTCACTCTTATTGCTTTATCTAAGATTCACCTATATAGCATGTAGGAGAATGGGGGGGGGGGGGGGGGGGGGGGGTTTAATAGGGTTGCAGCTCCTTAAGGGGGGGTGGGGGGGGGGGGGGGGGTGGGGGGGTGGGGGGGGGGGGGCTTTCTATAAGGGGGTGGGGGGTGGGGGGTGCTGGGGGGGGGTGGTGGGGGGGGGGGGGGGGGGGGGGGGGGGGGGGGGTTCTGGGGTCTGGGGGGGGGTCTATAGGGGGGGTGGTCACGCTTATGGGGGGGGGGGGGGGGGGGGGGGGGGGGGGGGTGCTTTTATTATTTTAGGTGGGGGGGGTGGGGGGGGGGGGGGGGGGGTGGGTGGGGGATGAGACCCTTTGCTTCTTTATTTTTTCTTTCTATAAGTAACACCACTACAAGGCTTTGAAGTGCTTTTATTTTAGGTATGAATGTACAGATGAGACCTGCTTCATATGGTCATGTCAGTGTGCGTTTGAATCACTGGTTAGCATCATCAAAGCTTTCTGCTATCAGGGCTGGAGTGGACGTATTAAAGCTAGGCCAAGCATTACATTGCACATGGTCATCCCCTCTCCTTCTGTACTGCACTACCAGTCAAACTGTTAAGTCTAAACCTTTAAAGTCTTTATGCCTAAAAAATCTATTTACTTTGGGAGTGTTTATGTGTTTGACTGGCTGTGTCTGTCAGTGTAAATATTTTCTACAAAATAACTTTTTTTTTACATTCCTGGCTCCTTACTAAATCTGTGATGTATTACCATTTGGTATTCTCTGACTTAAATACAGACACACAAAATCTGCAGACATTACAGAAACACAACTCCCATGAGGCGGTGACTGCTGGTTCTGTCTGGCTCATTACTGGAGTGCTTTTGTCACATTCTGCCCTGTCCAGTTCATGTTTGTCTGTCTTGTCATGTCCATGTGCTCCTTGTTGTCTTGCTCCATGTGCTTCTGTTTGTTTTGGTCATGTGCTCCTCCTGTCTCCGCCCTCTAGTCAGGTCCCTTGTTTGTAGCCCCACCCCTTCCCAGGTGTTAGTCTTTGTTCATTTATACTCCCTGTTGTCCCCTGTGTGGTTGCTTGGTGTTTTGTGTTCATGTTAAGTGTTTAACTCCTTATCTGTTAGTTTTGTAAGCCGGTTCATAGTCCCTTCTGTTTGCTGTGTTCTTTGGTTTTGTTTTGTCCTTTTGTATTGAATTAAATACTTGCATTTACATCCTGCCTCCTCATCTGCTAACCTGCGTGACAGCTTTGATGAAAATGTTCTTCGGCAGCTTCTGATTAATTTGCAGTGTTAACATGATCGGAGTGTAAACTGCACATTGGGAAAGCATGTGAGGCCTGTTTAGGTGGCTTGAGCTACACAGCACTGTTCAGCACCTAATGCAGTATAACCCAGCACTGGATTAAACACATCAACAGACAGAGTACATTCCAGAAATCATAGTCTGCTGTAGTCTCAGAGACTGATCATATGACCAGATCCACCCTATTACACACTGTCTTATCAGAAAAAAGTGTTTTTCTAATGCTGTGTTATTTCATAAGATCTGTCTTCCTGTTAGCTACCACACTGGTGACTCCTGACTGCATCCTATAACTGATATATAACTTGTGTATAATCACACTTATTGTTAGCAACCTGTAGTTAGTTTTAGCCTCTGTTAATTTAACTTAATCTTAACTGTAAAACTCTTCCATTATTTAAAATTGATTCACTTTCATTTATTGTTTTTGTGTTTGTAGGAGGAAAAGAGATTGGAGTTCTAGTCGCTGGGTGAACATACATTAAGCTGTTTGTTTGTTTTTCGTATTCTCTCCTGCAGGCTGCAATTCTGCAGTGTTACAGAGGAAGGCTGTGCTTCTTTGATTTCTGCTCTGAAATCAAACCCCTCACACCTGAGAGAGCTGAATCTGAGCTGTAATAATCCAGGAGAGTCAGGAGTGAAGCTGCTCTCTGATCTACTGGAGGATCCACTCTGTAAACTAGAGAAACTACAGTGAGTGTGTGAGAGAGTGTGTGTATGTATGTGAGTGCTGAAGGAAGTTACACAAAATAACATAATAATAATAATAATAAATAATGGTTTACACTGCTATAACGCCTTTCACAAACCCTAGGACGCATTACAAACACAAAAATAAACCAACAAATAAACAAAAAAAAAAAGATCATGAAAAATGAAAATGTTTAGAGAAAAGGTAAGTTTTTAAGTGAGTTTTGAAGATGGAACGAGAGGGTGAAGTGCATATAGATGAGGGTAGGGAGTTCCAGAGTGTGGGGGCAGCAACACTAAATGACCTGCCACCCACAGAAGAAGCCTGGATCTAGGCACAGCTAGGAGACCAGAGTCAGAGGACCTTAGCTTACGTGATGGAATGTAAAGTATGAAGGAGTGTGCTGACAGCTAGGTGGGTTGGGTTTACGGTGCTGTATTGCCGTGGTTTAGGGCTTTAAAGGCTCCGGAGAAGGATCTATATAGTGGATGCACTCTGGTAGTCTGGTAGCCAGTGTAGCTGAAAAGAAGGACATCTGGGGGAAGATGTGTGCAGATTTCTTGGGTGTGGACTAAAGACTCTGGAGCTGCTGACTCTCCGATGTTTTGAATATATTGTAAGAGGGCAAAGTGTTTTTGGAGGGTATAGACCATGGAACAGGAGCATTTGCGGCTCTAATCTAGCCTAGAAGATGAAAACTAAATGCGTTGTGAACCCAGACTGTCCTCTCAGCATCTTTCAAAGTAATAAGCCAGAGTGGAGCGGCGGAGCCCTGTAGCCTAGCAATATTACGAAGATGAAAAAAATGCAGACATTGTCAGAGATTTGATATGGGAAACAAAACTGAGGCAAGGGTCAAACAGAACACCAAGGTTCCGCACAGTAGTGGATGGGGTGACTGCACATGTATACAAATAATACTGCTTTGTAGGTATTTATGCTTTACTCATTTATGCTTTTAAAATTAATCTGAGTTTATGTGTTTGTGAGGAGGTTTGATTCTTCTCTCTTCAGGCTGTCTGAGTGCAGTATTACAGAGAAAGGCTGTGCTGCTCTGGTTTCATCTCTAAAGTCAAACCCCTCACACCTGAGAGAGCTGAATCTGAGCTACAGTACACCAGGAGAGCCAGGAGTGAAGCTGCTCTCTGATCTACTGGAGGATCCACACTGTAAACTAGAGAAACTAGAGTGAGTGTGTGTGTGTGTGTGTGTGTGTGTTTGTTTGTTTGGTTTTGATTATTTTTTTACACCAAAGGGAGAACCAGGGGGATGGCTGAGGGGTTGAGTTGTTTATTTCAAGGTGATCACAATTTAGACTCGGCTCTTGTCTGAAAACATTATCGGAACACACAAGTTTAACACCCCTTAATATACAAAGAGGGTGTCGTCTTGTGGTGTCATACCGGATGGTCAACTCTCCTAACTGATTACTGCCTGAAGGTGTTTCACCTAAACCTATAGGTTCACAACCCTGATGATAACCCTAGTCCAGGGATCAGAATCTGTCGTTAGTTCTGTTCCAGCTATTTCCTAGAGGATGAACTTATACACATACACACTTAAACACAAACACTCTTATACACATACTATGATATCCCACAGTGTATGTGTTTGAGAGAGAGAGAGAGAGAGAGAGAGAGAGAGAGAGAGAGAGAGAGAATTTTGTGTGCTGATAACAAAAAAATAACAAGCACATGTACACTAATATAAAGTTCTGCTTTGTAGTTGTATTTACTTTACTCATTTATGCTTCCAAAATGTGTTTGAGTTTGTGTGTCTGTGAGCAGGTTTGATTTTTCTCTCTAAAGGCTGTCTAAGTGCAGTATTACAGAGGAAGGCTGTGCTGCTCTGGTTTCATCTTTAAAATCAAACCCCTCACACCTGAGAGAGCTAAATCTAAACTACGGTAGACCAGGAAAGTCAGGAGTGAAGGTGCTCTCTGATCTACTGGCAGATCCACACTGTAAACTGGAGACACTAAAGTGAGTTACTGACATACTGCTTTTTTAGAAATCCCTTTTTACACATACCTTTTTCACATCATGACTCTAGATGCTAGGACCTCATGAAGTTATGTAATTAGATAATCATACCAACTTTATCTACATAGTTTCTTGGGCTGTTTTGGGACTTTAATTTTGCCTTTAATGACTTGTTCATGTTCAGCCCGCCTACATGTGTGCCTTCGGCCAATCAGACTGCAGCAAAAAGCATTATGAGTTTGTAGGTTGGTCTATGTTGTTCGATACTAGTAAAAAGGAGGACATGCACATATTTGCCATGGTTTTGGGATTATTTTGCCGTGGGACTGATGTGTTGTGTGCGTACATTTAAATGTAAGTATGCAGGTTCACTATCTATTTTAAGTTTAGCATTATCCATTACTTCTAAAAGTTTTGGCGGCATGGTTTAGCAGTATGTCTGTTTCACTAATGACCTGCATATGCTTATTCACGGTATGGCATGTTATCTTGCTCTAAAAAAGGCTAAAATTGTATACATAGTAATGCCCATATAGAGCGATTTAAGTTGGTCTGCTCAGTAAATGCTTTAAATAGTTTTAGAGAACAATGTAAGAATTATAGTGTCTGCAGTCATTATTCCTGGTGTCATATAACATTTTGCACATATTCTTATGAATGTTTCTTGTGTATATAAGTTTGTTCTAGAACCACATACTCACACACCCACTTGTACGCATTAAAGGCAATCAGTTGGATCCAAGTTGGTGGTGACTCTCTGTAGGGTATCAGAGAAGCGCCCTGACCCGTTGCCCTGTAGTGATTCCAATCATACCTGAACTGCCCAGCATTTTAAACCCTTAAATGTTTTTCAGTTTCTATTAATTTGTTGTGCTTAGTTTAAGTAGAAGAAATGTAATGTGGAATTAAACGTATGATGTATGATGAGAAGAACACAGATGGCAGATCTGATTATTGATAAAATCACAGTCAAGATTTTTGTTGACAGATTAACGCTACAGGGACAGTCTATATAAATGTATTGTTAGTTTGAGTTACGTTAACTAACTTTAAAACTCTTGACAATGCTGAAAACTGTCCATTATTTAAAACTGACTTTAATGTCTTATTTTTTGTTTGTAAAAAGAAAAGAGATTTGAGTACTAGTCGCTGGGTGAACATAGATTGTTTGTTTTTCGTGTTCTCTCTTGCAGGCTGGCATTCTGCAGTATTACAGAGGAAGACTGTACTTCTTTGATTTCTGCTCTGAAATCAAACCCCTCACACCTGAGAGAGCTGAATCTGAACTACAGTAGACCAGGAGAGTCAGGGGTGAAGCTGCTCTCTGATCTACTGGAGGATCCACACTGTAAGCTGCAGACACTACAGTAAGTTACTTGTTTCTTTTTACACATTCCTTTTTTCCACATACCTTTTCCACATAAAGGCTCTAAATGCTAGAACAACATCAAGTTATATAATTAGATGATAATGCCAACCTCATGTACATAGTTTCTATTAATTTGCTGAGCTTAGTTTAATTAGAAGAAATGCAGTGTGAAATCAAAGAAACGTACCTACATACCATTTTTGCATACCACTGAACATGCATGATGAGAAGAGCACAGATGGCAGATCTGATTATTATAATTAAATCACAGTTTTTTGAATCACACATTTTTGTAGACAGATAAACGCGACAGGGACAGTCTATGTAAATGTACTGTCTCTAATCAGTTTCCCTGTGTCAGTTCTAGTTTGGTTTTTCCAGCTGAAGAGCCCATATGAGCAGAACTGGTGTGTTCAGTCAGCATTGTGTACTGTTATGTCTGTTCCTTGGATAGACACAGAGACAGGACCATCTTAAATACCACTTCATACAGCTACCAATTGGTATGTAGGTGGGAAATGGATAACTAAGCACTTTCTACCATTCCAGTTCAGATAAACACTCTTTCTGTAAGGGTCCAGGCTGTGCCGCATGCAGCCAGTGGAGGGCGGCATCAGCAGCGCATCACCCATATAAGCCCCCACCACACAAACACCTCCGCTGCACCGTTGTAGAGGGGTAGCTGGTACTCCTAGTTTTGTGCCAAGATACACCTATCAACCATAGCATTGTGTATCTCAGGGAGAAATGGTAACCCCTGTCCTGGAGTAACGTTTTAAATTCAGTGTATGTGTTTATATTAGTTGTAAAGAATTTACTTTAGTTGGAATGTACTGAAATTCAATGTGCTCTCAAAACCCAGTTTAATGTCCAGAGTTATGAAAAAACATTGGGTAGAGGGAGTGTCTATCATCCCTTTCCTACTCTTAGAGCAGGATCCTGTAGAGGAGGGTTTGCATGCACCCAGTCCAAGAGAGATGGAGAAAGTTTGTGCAGCTAGTGTATCTCGAGTACGCTAACGAAGGCTGTAGCTGCTAGTATTCCTGGCTACGCTGTTAGCTTTAGCCTTAGACCTTTTTTCCAGTTCAGCCCGGGAGCGTTTGTGGACTGTACACGTTGAGTTAGCCGTGTTAAAATAACCTCAGTGAACTGAGACACTGTCTGACAGCCTCTAAGGGGCGTTTATCTTGCCCAATAGCCCCTTAAACTACCGGAAACTATCAAGGCTCTCCTGCCTGTATCCAGAGGGAAAAGAGAGGAGCTGTGGATAGTCAGTGATTGTCCTTTTCGATGTTCAGTGTGAGATGGACACACAAGGCTGAGACCATCCTATCTCTATGTAACAAGGTTAACAGGCCTGCCGTGTTTGTTGTTTTGTTTATCTTGCCAGCTTTAAAAGGGTAATATTATGATCATATATAGGTCATCCCAGCAGTAGTGTACAGTGCAGTTAAAGAGTTTAGTCAGGAGTAGTGTTTTTGAGTTACACTGAGGTCTTATTTTGTTGTAGGTTAGAGAGAGAAGGTTAATTTATACATTTACATTTAAGAGAGAACCAAGTACGGGTGCTGTGTCTTGAGCCCCTTTCACTCTTTTTAGTTTTTTGTTGTTTTTGTGTTTATTTGTAAATATTTTTGCACTTAATGCTGTCAGCTCCATTGTATACGACAGACAAACATTTTTACAAATTAGATCGGCGATCGCTCATCTTCGACTTCGAGTTTCTCAACTCAGATTCTTTGTTTGAGAACACAGATAAGCCGAGGAAATGCTGCAGATTTCGGAAGAGGGGAATAAAAGCAAACGTGAAAAAAGCAGCCAAACGTGAGTACAGGGCTAAGGTGGAATCACAGTTCAACACCACAAACACGAGAAGCCTGTGGCAGGGCTTAAACACAATAACAGACTTCAGAAGGGAAACACGATCTGTGGCTCACATCAGTGCTGCACTTCCAGACGAGCTGAATACCTTCTATGCTCGTTTTGAGGTAAACCACATTGTACTCCCAGAAAGAGCCCCTGCTACCCCCGACTCAGCCCCCCACTCTGTCAGGCGGACAGCATGGCATACCTGGACGTATTCTTAAAGTATGTGCACGTCAGCAAGCAGGAGTGTTCACAGACATCTTCAACCTCTCTCTCTCCATGTCAGTCGTGCCAGCATGTTTTCAAACGGGCCACCACTGTGCCAGTTCCAAAGACAGCCAAGATTACCGCCAACTGTACAGCCAGACACAGCTCCAATGTCATCATCAAATTTGCAGATGACACTACAATTGTGGGCCTGATTTCCAATACCAACGAGGAGGCCTACAGAGAGGAGGTCAGCTTCCTGACACCCTGGTCCCGGGAGAATAACCTTTCTCTCAATGTCAACAAGACCAAGGAGCTGATAGTGGACTTCAGGAAGCAGGAGAGAGTGCACCCCCCCCATCACCATCAATGGGGCCGCTGTAGAGAGGGTCAGCACCTTTAAGTTCCTTGGTGTTCACATCACATGGACTGAACACACCACACGGGTGGTGAAAAAGGCACAACAATGCCTCTTCTTCCTCAGACGACTGAGGAGGTTTGGCATGAACCCCCGCATCCTCAGAACATTCTACACATGCACTGTGGAGAGCATTTGAACTGGCTTCATCACCACCTGGTATGGAAGCTGCACTGCTATCGAGCGGAAAGCTTTGCAGAGGGTGTTGCAGGCAGTTGAGTACATCACCGGGGTTCATTTTCCAAACCTCCCGGTTATATCAATATACCTCAATATTCTATGCCCTGTATATACGCTGCATCTCATCTACCTCAGCCTTACCGTAGTGCTATATGGAAATGTGTACATCTGGATATACAGTGCATCCGGAAAGTATTCACAGCGCTTCACTTTTTCCACATTTTGTTAGGTTACAGCCTTATTCCAAATTGTATTAAATTAATCTCTTTCCTCAAAATTCTACACAAAATACCCCATTATGACCATGTAAAAAAAGTTTTCTTGAGAGTTTTGAAAATGTATTAAAATTAAAAAACAAAGAAATCATATTTACATAAGTATTCACAGCCTTTGCTTAATACTTTGTAGAACCACCCTTGGCAGCAACTACAGCCTCAAGTCTTTTTGAATATGATGCCACAAGCTTGGCACACCTCTCTTTAGGCAGTTTTGCCCATTCTTCTTTGCAGGACCTCTGAAGCTCCATCAGGTTGGATGGGAGATGTCTGTGCACAGCCATTTTCAGATCTCTCCAGAGATGTTCAATCGGATTCAAGTCTGGGCTCTGGCTGGGCCACTCCAGGACATTCACAGAGTGGTCCTGAAGCCACTCCTTTGAGATCTTGGCTGTGTGCTTCGGATCGTTGTCCTGCTGAAAAATGAACCGTCACCCCAGTCTGAGGTCAAGAGCGCTCTGGAGCAGGTTTTCATCCAGGATGTCTCTGTACATTGCTGCATTCACCTTTCCCTCTATCCTGACTAGTCTGCCAGTTCCTGCTGCTGAAAAACATCCCCATAGCATGATGCTGCCACCACTATGCTTGACTGTAGGGATGGTATTGGCCTCGTGATGAGCAGTGCCTGGTTTCCTCCAGACATGACGCCTGGCATTCACAACAAAGAGTTCAACCTTTGTCTCATCAGACCAGAGAATTTTGTTTCTCATGGTCTGAGAGTCCTTCAGGTGCCTTTTGGCAAATTCCAGACAGGCTGCCTTGTGCCTTTTACTAAGGAGTGGCTTTCGCCCAGCCACTGTGCCATACAGGCCTGATTGGTGGATTGCTGCAGAGATGGTTGTCCTTCTGCAAGGTTCTCCTCTCTCCATGGAGGAACGCTGGAGCTCTGACAGAGTGACTATCGGGTTCTTGGTCACCTCCCTGACCGAGGCCCTTCTCCCCCGATCATTTAGATTGCCGGCCAGCTCTAGGAAGAGTCCTGGTGGTTTCAAACTTCTTCCATTTACGGATGATGGAGGCCACTGTGCTCATTGGGACCTTCAAAGCAGCAGACATTTTTCTGTATCCTTCCCCAGATTTGTGCCTCGAGACAATTTTATCTCGGAGGTCTACAGACAATTCCTTTGACTTCATGCTTGGTGTTTGCGCTCTGACATGCAGTCAACTGTGGGACCTTATATAGACAGGTGTGTGCCTTTCCAAATCATGTCCAATCAACTGGATTTTCCACAGGGGGACTCCATTTAAGCTGTAGAAACATCTCAAGGATGATCAGTAGAAACAGGATGCACCTGAGCTCAAAAAACGTGAAGCGCTGTGAATACTTTCCGGATGCACTGTACCTTAGTTTTATTCATAACTTTATATTACTGTTATATAAAACTGTATATTAGGATAAACATATATTTTGTGCTTAGTATTGTATGTATTTATGTCTAATGTATATTTTTTGTATTTAAGTACTGTAAAGGACTACAAGCCTAAGCTTTTCACTCACCTTTACACTTGTGAAAATGTGACGTGACAATAAAAGTGATTTGATTGGATTTTGATTTGGCATTGAGCAGATGCTCTTATCTAGAATGACTTACAGCCTGCTTAGTGTTCTGTTGGATAATGTTTCCCAACTAGTGTAAGAAGGTCAAAATTTGTCATGAGCTCAGACACTGCCTGAACAAAGGCCAGTGCAGATACCTAGAGAGAACAATACACAGACATATATAAGCAGAGATGCACTAACTGGCAAGCCCAGCCCAACGCTCATATCTGGAGAGAAGAAAGATTATGGTCAGTATCAGTGCAGAAACAAAGTATTTCAACATGCGCATCTACTAGTGCTCAGTCACTTAAGTGCTTTACAAAGAGACAGGCCTTCAGTCTGCGCTTGAAGGCCGTGAGAGACTCAGCTGTTTGGACAGCCAGTGGGAGTTCATTCCACCATCTGGGAGCCGCATTGAGCTGTACTTGAAGCTTAACGAGCTCGAGGTACAGATCGACTATTAACCACTGCCATAAGGTAGGGAGCAGCTGGTCCATTCTTGGCTTTGTAGGCACCAGAGTTTTAAATCTGGTGTGAGTGCAGATACAGGAAGCCAGTGATGGGAGCCCAGCAGTGGAGTGACGTGGATGAAAATTTTAGTGCTGAATCGATGTGCTGCATTCTGTACCAGTTGCAAGGGTCTGATGGCCCATAGAGGAAGACCAACCAGGAGTGATTTGCATTAGTTTAGCCTTTAAATGATCAGAGACTTGGACAAACAGCTGGGTAGCCTCCTGAGAGAGGAAGGGTCGTATCCTCAAGATATTGTAGAGGAGGGTCCTTCATGACCGAGTCAGGTTTACAATATGAGCTGAGCATGAGACGGCAAGATCATGTAGTGCTGGGGATGAACAGCAGCGCAGTCTTGCTGGGATTGCGCTTAAGGTGGTGAGCTGGCAGTCTGGAATGCCTGTGGAACATGATGACAAGGAATCATTTATAAGGAATGAAATGAAGGGTAGCAGCTCCAGGGAGATTGACTGGAGCAGTGTGGATCGGATAAGATCCAGTAGGTAGGTAGCTGGGTTGCTGGAGTCCAGTAGCTGTAGGACATCTGTTAAGAAAAAGCAGGTTAAGGAATTTGTGGCAAGAGGATGAGAATTGACGAAAGGAATGGGGACAGAGGAAAAAGACTGGTGTATTTTATTAACTTTCTCTTCAAGTAAGGTGACAAAGTCCTCCAGTAAGAGAAGAGGGTGGAGGGGGAGATGGAGGGTTGAGGCAGGAGGAGAGAAGACTAAAGAGCTTGCATGGGTCAGGCGCCGATTCTTCCAGTTCCCCCCCCTGTAGAAAATTGACTTTGCAGCAGATTCTTCCGCTGAGAACCTAGAGAGGATGGTTTGGTAGGAGTGCAGGTCAGAGTCGAGCTGGGATCTCCTCCATTTCCTCTCAGCTTTTCTCAGCTCTCTCCGCAGGTGGAGAGGATTTTGTTGACCTGGAGGAGAGAGGACACAAAGGGTTAATTGCTGATGAGAGTGAAGATAGGAAAGTATCTGTAGCAGAGTTCAGGGAGAGAGAGGAAAAGGAGTCCAGGTGGGGGGAGGGTTGAAGCAAGAGAAGAGGAGCCCAGGTTATGCCGAGTGAAGGATGAATGTATAGGGGTGACCTGGACCGGAAGACAGGTAGGTCTACTGAAGATCAGGGGTAGGTCTACTGAAGATCAGGGGTAGGTCGACTGAAAATCAGGGGTAGGTCTACTGAAGATCAGGGGTAGGTCTACTGAAGATCCGGTCCAGAGTGTTGCCGCCTCGATGCATTGGAGGGAATGGGTTGAGAATGAGGATGAAGGATGATAGCAATAGTTCCAGGTAAGATGACTAAAACCTGTCTGATGGGAGGTTGAAGTCACAGAGGAGAAGAGGTGGTGATCAATCAACAGGGAAGAGATTTAAGACAGTGCCTAATTTTTTGATACAGCAGACAGCAGGAGATCAGTAGTGTAGCCATACAGTTGTCACTTAATACAGTTCAGACAGGAGGAGATCAGTAGTGCAGCAGTACAGTGGTAATTCAGCACAGTTCAGACAGCAGAGTATCAGTAGTGTAGCTGTACGGTTTAACTCAACACCTCTCAGACAGCAGGAGATCAGTATTGCCCCTGCATTAAGGAGACTCTTTGAGTCTAATTGCAGTCGAAAAGAGCTCTGAATTTCCCAAACTCCTCCATCAGCCCCTTCGTCTTTTGTTCAGTTTACACCAGTTGACAAGGTTTAACTTCTTGTATTCAGCCTCCTGTCCATTCCTGCAGATGGCATGTGCTGGCTGTAAATGTTGAACAGGAGTGTAGTTCCTGTGAGTGGAGTGAGGAGGTGTAACATCTGTACAGCTGTGTAAATAAGCGTCATGTTACAGAGGAGTTACTGTAATATAGTGAGTAGGTGTAACATCTGTACAGCTGTGTAAATAAGCATTATGTTACAGAGGAGTTAACGTAACACAGTGAGGAGGTGTAACATCTGTACAGCTGTTTAAATAAGCGTTATGTAACAGAGGAGTTACTGTAATACAGTGAGGAGGTGTAACATCTGTACAGCTGTGTAAATAAGGGTTATGTTACAGAGGAGTTACTGTTATACAGTGAGGAGGTGTAACATCTGTACAGCTGTGTAAATAAGCGTTATGTTACAGAAGAATTACTGTAATACAGTGAGGAGGTGTAACATCTGTACAGCTGTGTAAATAAGCGTTATGTAACAGAGGAGTTACTGTAATATAGTGAGGAGGTGTAACATCTGTACAGCTGTGTAAATAAGCGTTATGTTACAGAGGAGTTACTGTAATACAGTGAGGAGGTGTAACATCTGTACAGCTGTGTAAATAAGCGTTATGTTACAGAGGAGTTACTGTAATATAGTGAGGAGGTATAACATCTGTACAGCTGTGTAAATAAGCGTTATGTAACAGGAGTTACTGTAATATAGTGAGGAGGTGCAACATCTGTACAGCTGTGTAAATAAGCGTTATGTAACAGGAGTTACTGTAATATAGTGAGGAGGTGTAACATCTGTATAGCTGTGTAAATAAGTGTTATGTAACAGAGGAGTTACTGTATTATAGTGAGGAGGTGTAACATCTGTACAGCTCTGTAAATAAGCGTTATGTAACAGGAGTTACTGTAATATAGTGAGGAGGTGTAACATCTGTATAGCTGTGTAAATAAGTGTTATGTAACAGAGGAGTTACTGTATTACAGTGAGGAGGTGTAACATATGTACAGCTGTGTAAATTAGCGTTATGTTACGGAGGAGTTACTGTAATACCTCTGTACAGTAGAAGCCACAGAGCTGTTGTTGTTGAGGGGAGTAGGGAGGGGGGTGTTGCGTCTGGTGGTGTCATCTCCAAACTTTAGGATCTTCACGGCTGTTTGCTTGCAGACATCTTCATTTGTACAGAGATGGGAAGGAGGGAGGGGTGAAGAGGAGGGGTGAGAGTACACAGCTTTTGGGACTTCAGATACAAATGTTTTACCTACTGTGATTTTTGGGGACTGGAATGATGGTAGAGGTTGTGAAGCAGGTGGGAACAGAACACAGTTCCAGTGAAAATCGGTGCTTGTTGGTCACAGTAGTGTTTTATGGTGGATGGAGAGACTGGATCAGGTCCTGAACAGTGGAGAGACTGGATCTATCTGCTGAACAGTCTGCTAATATCCTGGAGTCTGATGGAAAAAGAGACAGGGAGTCTTACCTTATCTTTTGAAGGGCTTTCCGAGCTGAAGATGGGTTGTTCGCACCAACATGGCTTTTCAGCATCTCTGAGTATATCTTCTTTGCTGTGTTAACTCCTTTCTCCAGCTTGTATTTGGCCTCTTCTTAGGGAATCAGGTGAATGAAGTTAAAGGTCAGCGGGGAAAAGCACCTCACACTTGATTGTACTAGAGCTTTCTGAGCCACAGCAGGCCTTTAGCAGATGACACATGAAGAACCATACACTCAGAGTTTTTCATAAACAATAAATTACTTAGAAATAAAAGCACTTTATTACACAGCTACATTATAATGTACACTTGGCTGAATTATCTGAGGTACATGGGTTGTATGTGAAAGTTTAGGTGCCTTGATTGCAATAGCTTTAAACATGTATATAACATTAAACAAAACAAGTACATAAAATGATTTTAGAGTCAGGTTCTGACTTTATTATTTCCGTTGACTGCAGTGTTTTCTTTCACGTAGTCCAACAGCTCATTAAGGTCTGTAAGCAGTCTGTTCTGACTCCACACTGATATGAATGTATAGACGGGTGTGAATATTTATTTTAAAAATGTAAAATTAATACAAGGAGATTCCTTATTGTCCTCCCTTCTCACTCTACCTGATCTGGGGTAAATATATTCCATTAATTATAATAATTTCATTTGTTTAAGATGCTTCACAAGGTCAGGATGTTCATCTGTGTGAGGTTCTCTTTCAGTGTGTGGTGTTTATGAATGTTAATAATGAATAATAAATATGAGTTTTCTTTTTTCTCTCTACAGCCTGTCCAGCTGCAGGATTACAGAGGAAAGCTGTGCTGCTTTAGTTTCAGCTCTGAAACCACACCCGTCACACCTGAGAGAGCTGAATCTGAGCCGTAATAAACCAGGAGAGTCAGGAGTGAAGCTGCTCTCTGGTCTACTGGAGGATCCACACTGTAAACTGGAGAAACTACAGTGAGTTACTGAATTACATTATCTATTTAAGTTTAAAATGAAGAGAGAGCAGAATTAATCTGTACCTTAAAACTATTTCACCTAAACGTTCTACAGGCTGTAATTGTACCCCAGATACAAAAACAGAGACTGTGAAACACAGACTGCACACACACACACTGCAGCCGCATCACCGCACATCTTATCTTCTCACAAATTCATCACAAGCCAGCAGAGATCAGAGAGATGACATGATTTTACACATCAATCCAAAACAAAGACCACATATCAAATCATCATCAGTAATGAGTCAGTGTTGTGATTTCAGTTCATCGGCATTTTTATATCTACTACAAATTACATAGATATTTAAAGATGTCTGAGGCAGTAGAGTCAGTCTGTGACTCACTAAATAGGAGTATAAAAGACTATTTAGAGCTTTAGATTTGAGTCAGTACTGAAAAGGTGTATAAAGGTCAGATTCAGTGAAACATGATTGAAGTTATTAAAGGTTATATTTGGAGTAGATACTGTATTTACTACATCCATTGTTTTTCAGGGGGTTTATTGATGTTCAAATTGTACATGCGAGTCTTTAAACTAGTAATGTACAGAGGGGTCATAAAGGGGTCACAGCACTGTATCTATTATTTACATTTAAGAATATAACTCTCCTTATTCATATGAAAACCATTTTAACATGTGAGCATATCAGTAGCGTACAAGAACATTTTAAATAGGAATGTATTTGTGTTTGTAATTTATTTATTTAAATATTTCTAAATTCAGTACTTCAGTATTTGCCATTTGGTTTCATTTAAATTAAGATTTTGATATTTTATAAATAGTCTTGAATTAAAATGTATGTCTATGTAGGGGGTTATGGGTATAATTAATGATTCAGTTAAGTAATTAATTATTAGGATATTACAGGGCATAGATTAGCTTAATTTAAGTACAAACAATAATTACTGTCTGATCCAATCTCAGGGTGAGAGTTCAATAAAGAGACATCTAGTGATATGCACACTCGTCACAATATTGAGTCATATATCAAAACTGGTTTAAAAATAAGACATTTATTTTACAGATCATTAATAACAAACATAGAGCATTAAATGATAAGTCGGATTAATATATGCATATCAGCAAGTCCAGATACATCACATTCACCTAGAGACTACATGAGTGTGTTGAAACCCAGAGGAAGCTGTTCTGTGAACGAGCAGAGCTGGAGCTTAAATCTGAATGGAGTAATTAATCTAAAATCATATTCTCAAAAACAGAGCATCAATAAGCACAAACCGAGGACTGTGTAGGCACAGAGGACTGTGTAGGCACCGAACACTGAATAACCCTTGTTAAGATGACGCCCTGCTGATACGAGTCTGCACATCGTATCCATACGTGTATCAACTGCTGCACCACTTAGGTTGTTTTAAGACGGAAAAAGCTATCACATTCCTGAGTTTCATAATGGCGAGCCAACCTGAAACTCCGATTCCCAGCAGGATATGGGAGTGACATCATGAGCGCCAGCATGCGAGCAGAGAGAGAGAGAGATAGAGACTCTTAAACACACACATATATATATTTGAAGTCTACCTGGGTAGTAAAGCTTAAACAGACTTTTTTCATAAACATACATGAAAGTAGAGCAAAAACTGATTTAGAGACGTGGCATGTGACGTGAAAAGAAACTCAAACGTATTTGTTCTTTGATCAGACTGTAGAAACTAGCAGGTTATGGACTGTATAAACCGTTGGTTGTTCTGCAAAAATTGAGAAATTGTTTGCGGAAAAAACCTGTATAAGTTGAAACTGAAATACTATAAAAACCCTGAGATATTGTGTAAGAGTAGCATATTTTACTCAACAGTAAAGTTTAAGGAAATTATTAGCCATCCAGTTTAACAGAACGTTGGGGAAATGTTGTACTAGAGCCTTCAGGTTCACTGAGGGCGCATATCCAAAGTTCAGGGGGAGATTATCCCCAGTCTTCAGCAGAGGTATTGAATGTTCAAGCAAGACTGCATGAAGAACTGCACACAGGACCTCCTCTTTTACTCCAGCAGTTTGATGGTCAGGCCTCCTGACCTTTAGAGGAGGAGACCAGTCCCAACTGATAATAGAAAAACCAGATGCTACCAGGTCCTCTTCTACTGGTGTCTTCATAGCCATATGGAAAGTCTATATTTAGTTTTATCAACCAAAATTGGCCAATGCTCTACAGTCTATAACTTAATTTACATTGCAGTAATGGAGTCAAAATGATAATTCAAACGTAGCTTATGATATATGCATTCATACTGTCTAACAAGACATTTGAACTGTCATTATCAAATAAAAGCTAGAAAGATAGTAAAATTCTGATGTAAAAGAGAAACAGCACTTTTCTCCTTTTACCAACTACATATTCTAATGTACTGCACTCTGGCAAACGCCTTTCAGAACACATTCCACCAGATCATTTTTATAGACTATCACTTATCAACCATCAGGGGCCAATTATAATCTATCATGTATATTATAAATTTAGAAACTTGGGGGGGGGGGGGGGGGGGGGGGGGGGAGGGGGAAATATATTATATACCATTTATTATAATATCACACATATTATCTGCGTGTGGTACGGGGTGTATTTGGGGGGTAGGTGGTCGCAGACTATATAATCCACTTTATATGCGCACCTACGGATTTTATACAAGCCTGACTAGTATTAATGATAACGTGTGCGGTGTATCAGTCTGGGAGTCACTGATAAACACACATAGCGCTGATGTTGCCTTTCACGATTTTTTTTTTTAACACACACATGTTTTTGCTGTTTCTGTTCAACCTTAAATGGTGCAGCAGTTACATTCCTAAAGGTTATTACAGTTGCACCATTTAACTAACTAAAGTCTTATTTTGTAAACTGAGCAGTAAACAGTGCTTGTGTTTATAACCAGGAGAGCAGGGAAGCCCACCAGACAGATTCCAGTATATGCTGCATAGAGAAGTAAACATCAGCTGTGGACAAACTGCTCAGCCATCACCTCACATGCCCATATGTTATGTGATTGGTGAAGAACTGCAGCATTAAGTTAGCTGTATGTTACCCACGGATACCTTCCCAAACAAGGACTAACAAGAAACAGCTCAGCGTGTCACATCTACACTGGAGACTTTTCTAATATTAATTTATATTTTCCATGAGTTTATTTATATTTAGTGTGCTTGAATTTAAGCACTCAGTTGGCTAGCTAGTTACAAAATCTAAACTAGCAGTAGCTTTTATGACTGAATTTGGCTGAAATGTGGACCAGTATATATGTTGCTGACTCACCCACTGTGTCTGTGTGGTTGTGTCCCATGTAATTATAACTAAATTATTTTATGATTTTCTGACATTTGTTTGTGACAGATATGGTAGAACACGGCAATATATCCACAACTAATGTTTGATGCAGTCTTTGTCAGCTGCATCTGTAGCTTATGGTCAGTTAACACAGACAATAACTGAACTTTAATAACTGAACTGAGCTTATTAAAACAAACAACTAGGACACATTTGATTAAAGGTTCTTTGTGGGTCGTGTATAAAGACATACTGATCATTACAAGAGGATCTATTTGTATCTATCTATCTGTATCACCCTTCTACCATAAGACCGAAGCACTGTTGACCCCACACTGATGAGATGACTATCAGATGTACTTCTATGAAAATTAAAATATATTTTAAAGGCAATTTGCCAGAGAATTATTGCAGTAGTTGAGAATATGTAATCGTGAAGATTAGATGCACATTTTTCATTTTACAATAGAATTTTGACACTTTTCTAGCTTGGTGTTCTCTTTGATAATGCAGTTAATTTCTATTTTAATTTCAACACTGTTATTACGTAATAATATGAAACATCAACAGACGTAAAACACATTCAAATTTGAATAAAGCTATTTATTAAGGATTTATATCTTCATGTAAATAAAATGAAATACTAGTAGAGCTGGAGTGGGTAATCTGGAAAAAATTGTTTAGTTATTAGCAGCAATTTGTGAATTTAAAGCTGGTGCTGCTTAAAAGTAAACCTGCCCCTTAAAGTTCGTTGAGTGCTGACCTGTTCAGTGCTGAAAACAGATGTAAAGAATGTTGTCAGTTTCTGTGAATTTGGTGCTTATAATGCATTTTTATTACACAATCTGACATGGGTTTTCTAAAGATGTCAAAGTAAACCTCTGAACACTGGACTCAATTTAAATGTATTAAATCTGAAATAGAAAAACCAGTTATATTAGCTTAATTAACAAAACCCATAATAATAATAAATGATATTTTTAAGAATGATTAACTGGAACCTTTAAAAAAAAATTTTTTTTCAAGAAGACAGTCTTGCCTATTGCCTACAGATATTAATACCTTTTAAAGGTTTGTATTATTTACAGTCTTAATTTATGTCTATATATCTTCTCTGAGCACACTCAGTAGAGACGAGGGTCGCTGGTTTAACCCCTACATTACAGTAACACACCGGGGCCGTATCAGTAGAGACGGGGTTGCTAGTTTAACCCCTACATTACAGTAACACACCGGGGCCATATCAGTAGAGACGAGGGTCGCTGGTTTAACCCCTACATTACAGTAACGCACCGGGGCCGTATCAGTAGAGACGGGGGTCGCTGGTTTAAACCCTACATTACAGTAACACACCGGGGCCATATCAGTAGAGACGGGGTTGGTGGTTTAATCCCTACATTACAGTAACACACCGGGGCCTTATCAGTTGAGATGAGGGTCACTTGTTTAACCCCTACATTACAGTAACACACCGGGGCCGTATCAGTAGAGATGGGGGTTGCTGGTTTAACCCTACATTACAGTAACACACCGGGGCCATATCAGTTGAGATGAGGGTCGCTTGTTTAACCCTTACGTTACAGTAACACACCGGGGCCAAATCAGTAGAGACGGAGTTGCTGGTTTAAGCCCTACATTACAGTAACACACCAGGGCCGTATCAGTAGAGACGGGGGTCGCTGGTTTAACCCCTACATTACAGTTAGCACACCGGGGCCGTATCATTAGCGACGGGGGTCGCTGGTTTTACCCCTACATTACAGTAACACACCGGGGCCGTATCAGTAGAGACGGGGGTCGCTGGTTTTACCCCTACATTACAGTAACACACCGGGGCCATATCAGTAGAGACGGGGGTCGCTGGTTTAACCCCTACACTACAGTAACACACCGCGGCCGTATCAGTAGAGACGGGGGTCGCTGGTTTTACATTACAGGTACAAATTCGTGGTAATATCTGTAGACAAATCAAATCACTTTTACTGTTACACCACATTTTCACAGGTGTGAAGGTGAGTGAAAAACGTAGGTGCGTAGTCCCTTACAGTACTTATATTTAAAAAAAATATACATTAAACAATAAATATATACAAAACTAGGCACAAAATCTTTATATTACTGTTATATAAAACTGTAAATTAGTATAAAGTTATGAATAAAAACTGTGATATATCCAGATGTAAACATTTCCATATAGCACTATGGCAAGGATAAGGTAGATGAGATATGTAGGGTATACACAGGGCATAGAATATTTAAATATATATATTGTATACACATACACATACATACACTACAGATATACAATATGGTTGGAGGTATAGATGTGGGTCAGTCTGTATGTACAGTATAAATATGCTAAATATAAAGTGCAGAGTGATGATTGTCCATGGAGATCATCGTTTAGATGGTTTTGGTAAGATGTGCCAAACCAGGTCCATTTACCGATGCATCAGCACTACTGGCTGTTCAGTAGCCTGATGACTCGAGGGAAAAAACTCGAAGAATCTCAGAGGCGGCTAAAAAACGGACAGGAAGCAGGTGAAATCCTGGCCCCCAGGTGCTGTCTCTGCTCTTCAGGACTGTTTTGAGCATACTGATTGGTAGATGTTCAGAGCAGCCGCAACATCTGGTGATTCCATTAACCTGGAGGAGTATACAGAGTCAGTGACTGGCTACATCAGCAAATGCATTGATGATGTTACTGTCTCCAAGGTCATCACAACTCACCCCAACCAGAAACAATGAATGACTCCAGAGGTACACATGCTGCTGTGACAAGGTGTTCAAGTCAGGGGATAAAGCAGGCCTCAGAACAGGCATCCAGGCTGTCACCAACTACAATCACCTACATGTGATAGTGATGCCTAACTTCCCAATGTGCTAAACAGCCTCTTCCAGATGAACAGGTACTGTGCTTGTCCACCGCTGATGTGAAGAAAACTCTGCTCAGAGTGAACCCACGTAAAGCACCTGGAATAGACAACATTCCTGCCAGAGTGCTCAGAGTACATGCTGACCAGCTAGCAGATGTTCTTATGGACATCTTCTATGAATGCTGTTCATAGACTTCAGTTCAGCATTCAACACCATCATCCATCAGCACCTGATTGGAAAACTAGGCGTGCTCCCTCTGTAACTGGGTCCTGAATTTCCTGACTGATAGACCACAATCAGTCAGGATAGGCAACAACATCTCATCTGATCACATGACACTGGTGGTGTTAGTGACTCCATGCTATAAGAATGACCCTGATGATGTTAGTGATTCCATGCTATGGGAATGACACTGGTGGTGTTAGTGACTCCATGCTATGAGAATGACACTGGTCATGTTAGTGACTCCATGCTATTAGAATGACACTGGTGGTGTTAGTGACTCCATGCTATGGGAATGACACTGGTGATGTTAGTGACTCCATGCTATGGGAATGACACTGGTGATGTTACTGACTCCATGCTATGGGAATGACACTGGTGGTGTTAGTGACTCCATGCTATGGGAATGACACTGGTGGTGTTACTGACTCCATGCTATGGGAATGACAACGGTGATGTTAGTCATTCCATGCTATAAGAATCCCTAAAGACAGTTCGTAGAGGTCGAATTATAGCTTTTTTCTCTAATTAAAATAAAAGAGAGAATATCAGGTTAAAGATATAGAGCGTGAACTTACTCATGAGAACTCAAGAGAATATTATAAGACCAAACCCCTAAATATTTAATGTAGGTATCTTAAATGTTTTAATTCAACTCAAACAGTTTAAATGAAATAATGTAACATTGTAGTTTAGATGAACAACATCAGCCCTTTCAGTTCAAACCAAACAGTCTTTAAATACAGTCTTTAAATACAACTCTGCTCCATATCCACTCGTTTCCAGTCATTCTTTGAAATACAAGTAAGGAGCCTGTATGGATGATGTACTTACATGAACAGAAATGTTTAGATATAATTCTACATTTAAAAACAGACAGTCCACACACACACAACCATTTCCTTCATCTGTCTATTAATATTCACTCATAATGAGAACACGCGTTATCCTTATACAGAAGAAGCTGAAGTACTACACCAGAGTTTTTTGTCTGAATGAAGACATAATAACACAGACCTGCACATCTCTAAAAGTACAACTGTCTGTATGTTATTATCTTAGTTAGATTGTTTGTCTATATTTGTCTATAACTGACTTAGATCATCATTAAACTAAAATGTATTATTATTCAATACAGAAATCCAAATAATTCAAGCACATAAGATATTATTATTAGAATAACATTCTTCTACATACTGTGTGTGTGACAGAGAGAGATCTGTTTTTCTTATGTGTGTTTATGTTAATAAAGATGTTGAGTTGTCTTTCTTCTCACTACAGTCTGCCCAGCTGCATGATTACAGAGGAAGGCTGTGCTTCTTTAGTTTCAGCTCTGAAATCAAACCCCTCACACCTGAGAGAGCTGGATCTGAGCTTGAATAATCCAGGAGAGTCAGGAGTGAAGCTGCTCTCTGATCTGCTGGAGGATGCACACTGTAAACTGGAGAAACTACAGTGAGTTACTGAATTACAGTCTCTGTATACATATTCTCCCAGTGGATGTTGATCTACATTTTAGATTTAAAGCTCCTCCTTAAACACACACAGACCTAGAGATTGTTGTGTGAGGGAGGTTTGAGGTTTGTATGAAGAATGAATTAGTAATACTGTTAATACTGTACAGTAGAAATCCAACCAAAAATAAAATATCATTGTTCAGGTTAATCTGTCCTCATGAGAGATTATACTGAAAGGTAGATTCAACTTTGTAATTTATTCAAGGTTCAGTAGTCATATGCACAAAGAAAGATGCAGTTTCATAGTGTGTTCATGCATGTGTGTGGTGATAGTACTGCAGTTCTTGTTGTTATTAAAGGTTGCTGGGTTTTTGTGATTTGTGTAACTTGTGTGTCTCTTGTCTTCAATGATCTGCTGAATTCATGAATATTTGAGATGATGGTGTTTCTGATAGATCTTCATTTGTCTATCAGGCTCTGTGGTTGTAATCTCACAGAGGAAAGCTGTGCAGTTCTGTCTCCAGCTCTCAGCTCCGACTCCTCAAGTCTGAGAGAACTGAACCTGGGATGCAATAAACTTCAGGATAGAGGAGTGAAACTGCTCTCAGCTGGACTGAAGAATCCACACTGTAAACTAGAGACACTGGGGTGAGGGCCTCTCTCTCTCTCTCTCTCTCTCTCTCTGTGTCTCCCTCCTACACCACAGGCACCCGCACATTCATTCACATCCAAGTTTGTGTGTGAGAGAGTGACAGAGAGAGAGAGTGTGTGTGAGAGAGATAATTATTTTTATGTGTGTTTATGTTAATAAAGATGTTGAATTGTCCTTCTCTCTACAGTCTGTACAGGTGCAGTATTGCAGAGAAAGGCTTTGCTGCTTTAGTTTCAGCTCTGAAATCAAACCCCTCACACCTGAGGGAGCTGAACCTGAACTACAATAATCCAGGAGAGTCAGGAGTGAAGCTGCTCTCT
The DNA here is from genome assembly GCA_024036415.1 of Prochilodus magdalenae. Taxonomy (NCBI): domain Eukaryota; kingdom Metazoa; phylum Chordata; class Actinopteri; order Characiformes; family Prochilodontidae; genus Prochilodus; species Prochilodus magdalenae. Next base: position 60,856 of record JAMWET010007187.1, on the reverse strand, counting down.
GATCTGCTGAAGGATCCACACTGTAAACTGGAGAAACTACAGTGAGTTACTGAATTACAGTCTCTGTATACATATCGTCGCTGTCCGATGAAAACCATGTATCTCCAAAAACCCAAATTTTCAGGAAAAGAAAGAAACTTTTTTTTCTCCTGACAGTAACAGTAGAAAAAACTACAGATAACGCATTTTAGACCCAATTCAGCTCGGAAAATATAAAATATCCTTACCTGGTCTTCACTTCGACACTTTCATATGTAAAATGGACTTGTATTGTAGACAGCAAACAAGGACATACACGTTTTTTTTTTGTGGATCCTAAAGAGCCACCTCCACCGCTCTGCACCGTCTGCTGTATATTCTCTTAAAATGATGCAGATATGACTCCATGTTTTAGCAAAAGCAGAGTCTAGTATTACTATGCTTTATTAAAATCAGGACGTTTAATCCTTATCATGACTTATAATTACACTGGACTAATATTTCACGTGAGTAAATTCGTGACCAGACTACTCTTAGCGTCGTGACGTCCGCTATTTACGTGCCATCTCATCTTGCACATTAGCAGCAGGACTTTCTTGTCCAGAGATATTTCTGGGATACTGTGCATCTTGAATTGAAACAGAAATGAAATATATCACAACAAATTAAGTAGTTCACTACCTTCAGTCTTTGATATGAAGATATTTAACACTTGAAATATTACACTTAAAACCCTGAAACCTATTATCCCTGATTTAATACTAATTAACATTTTCTTACAAACCTTGCTACTCACAAGAGATCAAGGCATCCTAAAGGCATCCTAAAACAATTTCCTTCCATCTTACTTCCTCCCCCTCGTTCTCATCTTCCTCCTCTTCTTCATCACTAAAGACATTTGCCTCAAGTATCTCATCATACGGAACATTTACCAAAGCACATAACTCCTCTAAGGAGAAAGACATTTCTATTCTGGAAGACACAGAGTTCGTGTGAAACATAACGTTATCTAACTAGCAATGCTAGTTTTTTGGATGACTAAGTTAGCCATGCTAGCTTGGTAGTTATATGCAAACTACTATTCTTGAAGTAAATCTGTATAACTACCCATATGAAACTAGTTCACACGTGATTGCGACAAACAACTATGTATTTTAAAACTGAAGTGCTTTATTAAAAACAAGAGGCATACGTCTCATTCTTACCTTGAATGTTTGAACTACGAGGACGGAGCAAAGTTTCGCCTCCTGAACAGCGCTGGAGAGGAGGGTGAGGAGATACGAGGTTTTTGATGGACAGGTCTAGCTGCCAATGGAGATACTTGTTAAAGGTATTTTGACATCTGTTATGAACAGATAGAAATTCATGCCTACAATCAAAACGGGTAAAAAAGTGAAAATCGCTAAAAGTGGGTTTGTAGTTTTTGATGTGTTGCTGTTTTGATGGCTCTGATGCCCCTCCTTACCAAGAATGTAATTTTCTTCCTAGTGTGTTTCAGACAGACAGACTAAAGGGCGTTACTTTCTGTAATGACCTGATTTATTACCGGTGTTAGTGTGTATGTATGTAAAAGTTAAGTCTGTGTGTTAATACAATAAACTTAAAATCCAACCAAAAAAGGGTTGCAAAATTACAGGGAGAACAAATTACAGACCAAATACATTCAGGCAGCCTTGTCTGGGTGCTAACTGGTGTATGTTCAAACAACTGTGTTAGTGCTTCTGCCAAAACTCAGACATCCTGTCTTACAATTAGCTTCACTTATAGGGTGGATTCACAATGAATGCATACAACAGAGAACCAGTGTTCTTGTTAGAGAGATTGAGAGATTGTACTGATAGATAGATTCAACTTTATTGACTAGCTCGGATGGTAGTGTATCTCTTACAGGATGGGTGGAGATCATACATTGTGTGACTGGAGTGGGAAAAGTAGTGAAAGTCTCTGATGGCAGAAAGCTGTGCACACTGTTATCCTGTGTGTGGAGGACATATGTCTGCCCAATCTCACACACTGGGGTATGTATGTCGTAAGCCTAAGACCCAGTTACTCAGCAGGGGTGCTGATTCCCACGTCACTGAGTTTGTTGACCAGCCTAGTGGGGATGATTGTGATAAAGGTGGAGCTGAAGTCAATGAACAGCATTTGAGTGTAAGTGTTCCGTCTGTTCAGTCGGGTGAGGGACCTTCGTTGTGAGAAAGTCCTGCCCATGTGTTGAAAACTGCTCTGGTCAAATCAGCATAGAACTGATTAAGTTTGTCTAGGAGAGAAGCACTACTGGCTGTGAGGGGCCTGGGGAGGAGGTCCGTAGTCAGTAATAGTTTAGTTGCGAGTCCAGATGCAACACGGGTCTGATTTGTTGAAGTGTTCTTTGACAAACAGTTTGTAGGCATGCTTGGCTTCCCTAATGTCCCTTTTCAGGTCTGCCCTGACAAAACTGTAAGCCTTAGCATCAGAGTAGAACATACTCAACAGCTCTGACTCCACGTCCCTCATCTCAAACTGCAATGCAAGCATCTCATGCAAGCATACTCGAATCAGTGTCCTGAAACTAATGCTGTAGAGATGAGACAGCCCCTGCTGGCCACACTTTAACGGTCACTGTAGATGTTTTCACCTGTTTAATGAAGGGCACACACTTGTGAAGCAGGAACAATGAGAAGTGATCAGACTGTCCATGTAGGGAAGGGAAAGCCCTCCATGTATCTGTAATGTTTGATCTGAAGTTTTCTCTTCTCTGGTTGAACAGGAGACATTCTGCTGGAATTTTGGCAGCACAGATCTCAAATTGGAATGATTAAAGTACCCTGCAACAATTAAACATCCATCTGGGTGCTCAGTTTGTAGTTTACCAAATGTCACACTTAGATCTTTCAAGTTTGCAGTTCGTCTATTTTGGTCACCAATGCTTGAATATTGCTAAGAAAAAATCTGGGAACTGATGTCCACAGTCTAGCCACATGTGTCTCACCTTGGGGAACTGACTGAGTGGTCCACGGCACTCTCATGATTTTTTAAGGGAGTTTCAGTTAACTCAAAATTGTATTACTGCAGGCAGAAACAATGTTCAGTAAGATCTGCTGACTATATGAGATGCTTGCATTGCTGTGTGGGATGAGGAAAGTGGAATCAGACCTGTTGAGAGAGAATCAGATCAGTTTATCGGTTTTATTAGTACTGATGAAGGTGGTGCTGTTTATCTAGTGATGGTGTTTATCCTGATTGTGTTTGTGGGTGGAGTCTGAGTGCTGACTGTGATACGTGTGTTTATGTTTGATCGTTCTGTCCTGTTTTCTGTTTTACAGCATCAGAACATGAACCTGACTGGAGTCTCACACATGAGAAGAGAGGAGAGGATGAAGTCTTATAGACCACACACTGTATGTGACTCTACATGGTGATGTGTGTTTGGGTTCTGTATTGGTCAAATCTGTGAACACAGCTGTACCACAGAGCTGTGTGCTTTCCTCCTGACCCCACTTCCTGTTTACCAGTGACTGCACCTCCAGTGTCCATCAAACTCCTCACATTTGGTGATGAGAACATGTACAGGAGGAGAAGAGCCTGACCTCTGATAACGACAGGAGGTCATCACTCAGACTAGTGGAAATGTTGGTAGACTTTAATAAACTCCTTCTAGAAGTCGACACCGAGCTCTACTTACAGAAGGATCAAACACAGGAGCCAGAATATGTGTCACGGAAGAGGGTGGGGGTAGACGAGGAAGCCAGACGTAAATGCAAGTGGTTTTAATGAAACACAAAATAACTAAACAGAAGCAAACCAAAGGAACCGGAAACAAGATGACAAACCAAAAAACAAGGGTTGAAACATATAACCAGAAACCAAACAAACAAGAAACCAAACATACTCTAAGAACACATAACACCAAGCAAAAACACAGGGGACAACAGGGAGTATAAATGAACAAGACAAACAAGCAACACCTGGGAAGGGGCGGGGCTACAAACACGGGACCTAGAGGGTGGAGACAGGAGGGGCACATGACCAAAACAGACAGACCCACATGGGGCATGACAACAAGGATCACATGACCAAAACAAAAGCACATGGATGGGGACAGGCAGGCAGACAGACAGACAGACAGATGTAACAATATGCATGTAGTGTACTGTCTCCACTGTATATAGTTATACATCAGTGTATATAGTTATACATCACTGTATATAGTTATTATATATAATGTTGTTTACTGAATAATAACCCAAATTAAATAGTGTTTTAATAGACTATCATGTTTTAATAGAATATCATGCCACATTGTGACTGATCTGCTCCACTGCTATAAATAAGACCAATCATAGATCAATTTGTCAAAGTGTCGCTTCTTCTTTCTGCCCTGTTTATTCTCCTCACTTAGTTTTACAGTATTCTTGTGTTTTTATACACCCCAGATTTCCAGATTGTGTTATATTATAACTGAACAGTTTGTATACCTTGTTTTAAATCATCATTACAGCATGTATAAATCTTCTGTTGATCATTTCCTTGTTTTATTATTGAATGATCATTTACACAGGTGTGAGCTGTATCTTCCATTTCAGATCTACACACCTGTAAAACCGTCATGGTTCATCTGGGAGAATTATGTATTTCATCCTGAGCTGAGGTCTCACTGTAAATGTAAATCTCATGGTTTTCTTCCACAAACACAGTTCAGTGCTATCACAGTACCACCCAACACTATGTTTAGCTTTGTAGCAGGAGACTGACCTTTAAGCACACTTATAATGCAGAAGCTAAGCAAACAGCGCCTGATCTAAAAGGTGGCTGGCCAGCCAGTTCATGTACACTTAATATTCAGTGTCTGAAATTATCAGGAGTTCATGTGTTAATGAAGCATTTTGTTGTCATGAGATCAGTGTACTAGATTAATGTGTCAATCAAAGTCACCTGTGTGTTTTCTGTAGATCCATCATTGTTTCTACCTGTATCTGGTTGGTCTTGCTGTTTAAGCAGTCCTTCTGCACATAACTCCTCCTTCTTACATTTACCTGTGTAAGATCTGAAGTTTATTATTGTGGATATCTTATATTACCTTCCCTGTTTCTACCCACCTACTGTCTGTCATTTAGTAAATCCAAAAGTCACACCAACCTCTTTTTATCACAAGTCCTCATTTGAGACAGTTTCTATAGTTCCATCCTTGTAGTCTTTCTAGTTATACTCGCTCACTTAATCCTCTTCTTTCTGGGTCGCAGCGGGTGCTGGACTGATCCCAGAGCTTAATAAGTGGAAGCTAGGATACACCCTGGACAGACTGCCAGTCCATCAAAGGACAGACACAGAGAGACATTCACACTCACACCTAGGTAATTTAGCATCTCAAGTTGACCTGACTGCATGTCTTTGGACTGTGGAAGAAAATAGGACTACTCGGAAGAAACCCACTGCGACATAGAGAGAACATGCACACTCCATGCAGAAAGAACCCAAGCAGCCCCAGCTGGGGACTGAACCCAGGCCCTAGTTATAATTCATCTTTAATTCATCCCTGTGAAAAATGATACAGTGATTAATTGAGGGGCCATTATCTATCCTCCATTCCTTTCCTAAAGACTTTCTTGAATCTTGAACGGAGCTACTACTAGAACTCTAACTCTAACCACCAGTTCATTGAACCTCAAATAATAAGCAAATTAATGTAAAGTTTACCCTTCTTAATAGTGGCAGCTGGCATCACTCAACTCTTACTAAAAGGGGTAGAATGCACAGGAACCAGAACATACATGTAGTGTAATGTGATAATTAAAAATATTCATTAATTCATAGTCTAAGCTGTTTATCCTTCAGCGTTGGTGGGCGCCTATCCAAGCACCTACTGGGTGGAAGGCAGTATAATTTAAATACAATTTAAATAAAATAATGTACAGAAATGTGAGTTTTTGTAGCATGAATATGATTAATTTGTTATTTACAGACATCAGACACAACAATTTAGCTTATATTAAGGACAGACAGTAACCACAGTCTTATTTTATATCAAATATGGGAATAGGGTCTCACACTAGGACCTGGAGCATGAATCTGAATTATACAACTAATCAAAATTGTATTAAGAAAACCAGAGCAGGAATAAACACAGTATCAGAGACTGGATCATACACAGAAGAGAATGGTCACCTTACTCAGCTTACTTAGCAGGACTACTGTTTGGTACAGGATGGGCCCCAGTCCTAATGGTGGTTTGGAGAGGTTAACCCTGAACACTGAACTGCCTGGCTTGGATGGGTGCAAATGGCAGATTTAATGGCTGGTGGAACAGGCAGACATGGTCATTTGGGACCATATGGTAGGTTATCAGTCCACATATCCTGAACTACATTGGTAGGAGATTTCACAATAACTACTGTGGGCCCCAGATTTCTAAATTATATTATATTACAACTGAACAGTTTGTATACCTTGTTTTAAATCATCATTACAGTATGTGTATATCTTCTGTTGATCATTTCCTTGTTTTTATTATTGAATGATCATTTACACAGGGCCAAATTAAACTTGTAAACTGAAAAGAAGATAGATAGATAGATAGATACTTTATTGATCCCAGAAGGAAATTTAAGAGACTTGAAAATGAATGCAGTTTTAATTAGGGGGTTATTATTATTATGTAATTAGAGGTTTGAGGCAGGTAGCAAGTATAGAGTGCTTTGATGTGGGGTATTTCAATAATCAGCATCAGGATAACAGGCAGGGGTCATGGCACAGGCACGCATCAACAGTGACCTATCCATAAACCAAAACCAGGACACAAGACAAGGAATAAAAACATAGACAAGACAAGCTAAAGGAAACCCAGCTCAGAACTCAGGTTAGACAGAGACATAAGGGATTTAAAACTCAGTCTTAATGAATTCATGCTGAGCTGCAGGTGTGTGTAATGGACGGAGCAAGAGGAGCCAGAAATGAAAAACAAAGGCACCTGTCAGGCCCAGGAGATGGTAGTGTGTGACAGCACCATTCAGATTAATACAACTAGATATAAGATATTATTAAAGTACATATAAAATAAAAAAGTTTTAAAAAGGGAAATTATAAAACTGTCTGTCATGAATGGAGAACCTGCAGGTTCTCTGTATTGACTGACTGTTTAAATACTGGCAGCCCAATTCTTGAAGACAACAGCGACAGCAATTACACCAGTAGTCAAAATAATAATGTTTTTATGTTATATTTTTATTTTGTTGTGAACTTCACCTAGTTTCACTAAAATTTTTAAGGAGTAATAGGGAAAAATCCAAAAAAAAGGGAGTTTTCAGACCATTCTATGTATATGGTTCTTTTTTTGTGGGGTTCCCCTTACTTTTGATGTAAACATTATTGTTGAGACCTGTATCGTAAAAAGATTAATACTCATCATGAAGCTCATTAATAACATTACTTTATTTGCACAGCCCTGCAGCAGGAACTGTGAGTTCTCACTGGTCATGTTCCTGCTGCAGGATTACCCTCTGTACACTGTGATAAAGACCACAGGAGAATCAGCTGGAGCTTCATTCAGTGGTCCACTCATTACACTGTTTTACACTCACATTATTATCCCTCATAATCAACACAGAGCCTGTTCTTCTACACCACCATCCCATCATGATCCATTTCAGACTCCATACGTCTTTAATCAGTATCATTAGTCTATAAATTCTGAAGGACAGCAGCACTAAAGGAAGAAGAAAAACCAGACCCCCCACCACCCCCTCCCAGCTGAACACTAACAAGCAGTTCAACCAGTAAAACATGTATGCTACATAATGCCTCATAATTGCATTCTCTTACATTACAGGGTTCACAGGAAGTGTTAGTGTTACTTTCTGTGACAATTATTATACAGTGTGCAATCAAAGTGTCACATGATTTGTCACATGATCAGTCAGTGTGAATATACCTGGCCTGCAACACCACTAAGCAAACAACATTAACACGGAAGAGCTCCTGCCTGCTGATACCTGAGTCCCATATTTTATTATTGCAGTGCCTTTTTATCTCCACTATCTTAATTCATATTCTTTTATATTTTGTACTTGTCCTATCTATCTATCTATCTATCTATCTATCTATCTATCTATCTATCTATCTATCTATCGGTCTGTTGTTTATCCCTTTTTGTCTGTTGGCAGTTCCTGGCTTCGACTCTAGGTTTGTCACTCGCTAGTCATTTATGTTTGCTACTGCTGTTGTGATCCAGTTCACAGTGGCGTATGTAACTCTGCTGTTTACCTCTGTAAATAAAACTGACTGGACTTTCAGATCTTTGAACATCTGCTTAGACTCTCTGGCTTACACGAAGGTCTACTCATTTAGGAAATCTGCTTAAGTATTTTCCTGCATCATGCACACATGCAGTCTTTGGTGTATTAAACGATAGTTGCTTATGTTGGGCATACATGGCAAGAATCAGCAGAGCAGAGTTTAGTTAAGTTTGTTTCTGCCGTATGGAACAACAGAACCGTGTCTAAAAGATGGCGACCTTAGTGGAGCTCTAAGTCTGGGAAATGGGGCATTAACCCAGTAAAAGCTAAATAACCTCCTGACACCAGGCCAAGTGTTTAAGTGTCAATGACGTATAAGTTTTTTCAACAGGCCGATTTTAAAATACTAGAAACAAGAATATCTATTCTATATTAAAAGTTCAAATTAAGTAATGTGTTTTTTCTGTAAATCACATAAAACTAATTAAAATGTTTAAAAAAACTTTTGACTTAAGCATATTGCATTAGTGATCAATATTTCAGCCACATATATTTAACATTTTATTCTGTTTATAAACAGGTACTTCTATTATTGGTTGCACCACATGATGAGCGATCGCTCCAAATGACATCCCGTCGTTAAAAATCTGTTTTAAGATATGAATGATACAGTAAATTCTATGTAAGAACAGATTTTAGCTAGATTTACTGAACATTTCATATGGCACTCAAATGTTTCACAAACTCTTTTAAAATAAAATTCCAATTATGAACATTTATGAGTACAGCATATATTGCTGTCTTGTTATAAACAAACATTCCATCCAACTTAACAATGGAATAAATCTCATTTGATTATGAAATAATTTTATTCAGAACCATATTTGATTGATTTATATCATGTAATCATGCCTCATCACTAACAGTTTTAATTGCACATTGTGAACATTTCATTAAACTTGAAAATCATCATGCTGTTGATGCTATTATCGGAAATGCCTGTGTGAAACTAGGGAATGTGTTGTTAAGCCCAGGCATTTTTGACCTGAGCTAAGCCTTGCTCAGTCCTGGCTGCTCAACTCTCTGAGATCAAACTTAACTTTCTTAGAGTAGAAACTAGCAGTTTGTGCATCTCTCTCTGTGGCGCCTCCATGGCGCAACTCTACAGCTGAAGTATTTTCCTCACATACAGCAGTTAAAACGACCTATGGGTATGATGGTTCTGTTGAGAAAAATTTTCTGTTCCGGTTTGAATGGTAAATGAGTGCAGTGACAACAGGACTAAATAAGCTTCTTACAAAAATGAATTATAAAATGTATAATCAAAATACATATTAGTAGTAATAACTTCATATTCATATTCGTTTGAGGTCATACCACATGATACCCAAATGTGGTAACTACCTACCCGCTGTTAAAAGGGTGATTATTTCCAAATTTATGAAAGAGTTACTTGCTTGCTGCTTTCATGGCAAATAGTTTTATTATGCAATGTCCTTTCTTTGAAGTATTTTCCTGTCAGGGACAAAAAACTGGGCTTGATGCTTGCAGAGCTAAAAGCAAAAGGAGGTTTATTTGACACATCAATAGTCAAACACAACAACCAAAGCAAGGCAATCTTGCTGCAAGATCTGAAAACACAAGCATCAAAATGAGACCGCTTGCAAACCATTAACCGAACGTGCTGCTAAGTCTCAAACGCGCAGCAAACACTGAAAGCACATGCAGCTTCCAACACACATGCAAAAAGCCTCGAAACACAACGGAAGTCTTTCCGAGGGACACTGAAAGTGGACGGACCCATTCGAGAGCGTTCTGAACGTAGAGCTGAGACAGCCCCAGTTCCAGAAAAAGTTTTATCTGTTTAATAATGAATATTCGGTTGGGTTATTGGCCAGTTTCTCGTGTTTTACGCAGCCCGCTCTCGAATGGGTGCGTCCACTTTCAGTGTCCCTCGGAAAGACTTCCGTTGTGTTTCGAGGCTTTTTGCATGTGTGTTGGAAGCTGCATGTGCTTTCAGTGTTTGCTGCGCGTTTGAGACTTAGCAGCACGTTCGGTTAATGGTTTGCAAGCGGTCTCATTTTGATGCTTGTGTTTTCAGATCTTGCAGCGCGTTTGGTTCATGTTGTGCAAGTCGTGTCATTTTGATGCTTGTGTTTTGAGACTTTGCAGCGCGTTTTTAACTTGCAGTGCGTTGGGCTTTCTCAGCCACCGTACAGGGCAGACACAAAGACAGACACATTCACTCAAACCTAGACAGGGCTATATAGCATCTTCAATGTACCTGACTAATGTAAAATTTGGTAAATTATTGTTTTTGTACATACTATGCACTGGTATTCTGAATAGTTTGGAAACAACTGAAAAGTTATAACATGGAAAAGATGTTATTAAATAACAAGTAAACAGCTGCTTGTAGTAATAAATTGACTTGGTCTTTGGCTTATTACAAATTGTATACACAAAATCATTTTATACAAGTTTCTGCAACAAAAATGGTTTTATATTATTGACAACGGGATTCCAAAATTTTGAATACTAATTTGTATTGGCAGAGGAGCATAATCTTACATTTACACCTCAAAAGGATAGGGGCCATATGATCTGAGAAAATCTGCTCTTTCACCAGACAAATTCTTAAAACGAGTGCAACTTAAGAAGCCCTGTGTTCTTGTTTCATACAAGGCTACATGCACCGGGCCACATGGTGTATAAAACCAGACACAAAAGAGGAAACATCCATTGCGTAAAAGGATGTCACAAGTAACTGATTGCAATCAACCTCACTCTACCTTAGAATATTTAAATATGCTAATAATATTGACATGCTTTTTTAGACCTACCTAAAGTGACTTAAATCCAACATGCAATCTATTGTACTAAATTTTCTACATGTGTATAACAAATAACTTACCTTTCTCTGAGTTCATGCAGCACGTGAACCATGGAATTTCAAATATTCATCAGCATCACTGTCATCATCCTTCTAAACAGAGAATGTTATTCTTAATGATAAATTAAGATTATGAAATGGATATATAAAAAAAATCTGAATAAATAAATACATGAAATTTAAATGTACATTTTCTTGTTCTGAACGTTTCTGCTCGAACATGTCAATATCTGTGGCAACCATGTCGATGTTTGTGTCATCAGAACTCTCTTGTGTGGATGTCAGGGCCTTTTTTTGTCTAAGGGTAGTCTTCAGATTTTCTATCACTTCCGCTGTTGCTGCCTGTGTAAGCTTTGCATTCTTTGTCTAAAAAAGGTAAAAAGGAATAAAGCAGGTTTTGGGCAAGTTTAAGCACATATCATTAAAATGTAAAATTCTGATTTATATACTCTCTCACACACACTTCGCTCATGTGTTATTTTTTAGGACAAGTTTACACAATTTAAAGTGCAAAATAATTTATGGAATAAAGGTTCTTGCTAAATTAATGCTAAAAAAAACATAATAACCTGAAATAATCCCAAGGAAAAAGTTTATGGTGCTGGCTGCAAAACTATCCAGAATATTTGTGTCCATAAGATAAAGATTTAGCAACCAAACTATACTTTTCAAGGAATGATTTATAAAACTGGCATTACAACAAATGAGAATAAAAACCAATTATACTTACCGGCCTGTGGTGGTCAGACTCCGCTGTGCTTGACATAGATGCTTTGCTGGCTTCTGAAGGTGCCCCCCTTTTCTTCATCATCACCCCTCTTTTGTCAACTGTCCAGATATCTTTGCCTTTTAAGAAGCCATTTTTTGGTACACATCTGACAAAATGGAGGAAAGGAGAGGGTTATCTTACCACTTGAAAACACTTCTTTGAAGACACCTCATTTAGGTTCACTTTCAGCTAATCTAGCTAACGTTAATATTACGGACCTTAGCTACTAGTAGCTTATGAACTAGCAGCTATGCAGATAGCATGGCGAGCTAGCCAGCAGGCGTTAGCTTTAACCACATCACTAACGTTAGATGTCTAAATAGCACACACCTCCAAACAACAGCACTTCGGCTGCAGTGGATCTTCGGAGTGGGTCACTTCATTTCTACCCATCCATCATTGCTGTCCAGGTCGGGGCAAGACGTAATTTGTGAAAACTGTTTGCCAATTTGGTCTTTAATAAGCGTGGTACTTTCAACATTGACACTTTTGTTGCTGAAATAAAAAATGGCGAACTTGAATTTACCCATAATACAGGCTCCCAGAACAACGAGTTTGAACTTCCAACCTTAAGCCGGACGTGCAGGAAGAAGATTCGGATCCTAATAGGGTTCTCTGATTGGCTTGAGGTCAATGACCCATCGCGCCAAAACTGTTTCAATGTTCTCGTTCGTCAAATGGATCTAGCAGCCATGGCTTCAAGCAGAAGCTGCAAGAGACATTTGACTTCATGTGACATCTGCAACACCAAAAACAACAAAATACAGACGACTACAAAACAAACAGGTAAAGATTTTAAATACTGTTAGCTATAAAGCCAGATTGCATGTCTTCTGTATGTAAAACATAATAAGATTTTATGTCTAAAATAACTTTATATGCATTCTTACTGCAGAACCAGAAAAAAAATCGCAGCCAAAAGCTACAAGGCATTTATTCCCACATGTGGCGAACAACTGTATACAGGAGAAAAAATCTTTATACGGTAAGTTCCACTGTTGTTTTTTCGTGTACAGTATATTAAAGTTTCGGGAGTGGTGCCGTATATTATTTAGCACCATATATGTAATAATGCACCAAAACCCCCACTGGAATATCACTCCTTTAGAGTAGCAGGATTTCATATTATTTACTGCCCAGTCCTACAGGGAAATTACACATATTTCTTTTTTAAATAATAGCATAAATAAATTATATTATTTTTTAATAAATAATAAATGAATAATTATATAATTAAAAATATAAGCAAAAATGTTAAGAGTGGTTTGAGGTGAAATGCTTTGTTCTAGACTGGTAATGAAAAACTTGTAATAAAAAAAGAAAAGCTACATCCCAGACCATTATATATATATACAGTTGAAACCAAAAGTTTACATACACTATATAAAAAGACACATATGCATTTTTTTCTCACTGTCGGACATGAAATCAGAATAAACTTTTCCCTTTTTAGGTCAGTTAGGATTACCACAATTATTTCTATTTGCTTAATGTTAGTAATTTGAGAGAGGAATTTTTATTACTTTCTTCAAGCTCAAAAGTTTAAATACACTAAGATTACTATGCCAGTAACAGTTTGGGACAGCCCATATGATGATGTCATGTCTTTGCAAGCTACTTATAGGTTTATTGGCAACATCTGAGTTAATTAAAGACACACCTGTGGATGTATTTTAAGGCACACCTGAAACACGCTGCTTCTTTGAGTAACATCATGGGAAAGTCGAAAGAAATCAGCCAAGATATCAGGAAGAGAATTGTGGACTTGCACAAGTCTGGTTCATCCTTGGGTGCAATTTCCAGATGCCTGAAGGTGCCTCGTTCATCTGTACAAACAATTATACGCAAGTACAAAAAAGATGGTAATGTCCAGCCATCATACCGCTCAGGAAGGAAAAAGGTTCTGTGTCCCAGAGATGAACGTGCTTTGGTTCGAAGTGTGCATATCAACCCAAGAGCAAAAGCAAAAGACCTTGTGAACATGATGGCTGAAGCTGGTAAGAGTGTATCATTATCCACAGTGAAACGAGTTCTGTATCGACATGGGCTGAAAGGCCACTCTGCCAGGAAGAAGCCATTACTCCAAACGAAACATAAAAAAGCCAGATTAATGTTTGCAAATGCACACAGGGAAAAAGACCTTAATTTTTGGAGACATGTCCTGTGGTCTGACAAAACCAAAATTGAACTGTTTGGCCATAATGACCATTGTTACGTTTGGAGGAAAAAGGGGGAAGCTTGCAAACCTAAGAACACCATCCCAACTGTGAAACACGGGGGTGGCAGCATCATGTTGTGGAGTTGTTTTGCTGCAGGAGGGACTGGTGCACTTCACAAAATAGATGGCATCATGAGGAAAGAACATTATGTGGAAATACTGAAGCAACATCTCAAGACATCAGCCAGGAAGTTAAAGCTTGGGCGCAAATGGATCTTCCAAATGGACAATGACCCAAAGCATACTGCCAAACTGGTTACAAAGTGGCTTAAGGATAACAAAGTTAATGTTTTGGAGTGGCCATCACAAAGCCCTGATCTCAATTCTATTGAAAATTTATGGGCGAAGCTGAAACGGCGTGTGCAAGCAAGGCGGCCTACAAACATGGCTCAGTTACACCAGTTCTGTCAGGAGGAATGGGCCAAAATTCCTGCCAACTATTGTGAAAAGCTTGTGGAAGGATATCCAAAACGTTTGACCCAAGTCATACAGTTTAAGGGCAATAGTACCAAATACTAATGAAATGTATTTAAACTTTTGAGCTTGAAGAAAGTAATAAAAAATTGCCTTAAAAAAATTCTCTCATTATTCTAACATTAAGCAAATAGAAATAATTGTGGTAATCCTAACTGACCTAAAAAGGGAAAAGTTTATTATGATTTCATGTCAGACAGTGAGAAAAAAATGCATATGTGTCTTTTTATATAGTGTATGTAAACTTTTGGTTTCAACTGCATATATATATATATATTATATATATATATATATATATATATATATATATATATATATATATATATATATATATATATATATATATATATATAGTAATTTAACGGAACTCTACTAGGTTTTTTAATGGAACAACACATGTACCCACTCAAATAGTTAGGAGACTCCTCAGGTGGAAAAGCTTGACAACCTCCAAGGAATTTCCAGCCATTCAAAGACGTCTGTAGAGTTTCCAGGTCAAGTAAGAGGTTTTGGTGGCTTTTAAATCAGAAGATGGAACTTGTAGTGCAGATATATTTTATGTTTTAGTAAAAGAGCTTGCAAACAGCAGAAAGCTTTGCAGAGATGTTTAACTGAATATATCCTCTACATTAATGACTAAAGTAACTGAGACCAGTAATGTGTTTGCAGTGCATCCTCACTCAGTCAAAAGAAAATGTGTAACTGTTATGTCAAAAGACAAAATTTATGCTATTCCACTGCCAAATAGTGTTGAAAAGGACTAATAATACTAGACTGATATGTGGTAAGAGCATTTCCTATAGGGATACAGTGATTTGTATCAGCTTGTGATATATAGGTTCCTGATTACAATGAGTTATGTGAAATTGGTCTGTAGTACTGCTGGTATGCGAAATAAACTGTTTTGCATTAATTAATGTGAGCTCTTTTCGTACACACCTGACAATATTTTCAGATTTATCTAATACACTTTACATAGGCTAACATGTATAACTCCTAATGCATATGTGTGTGTTTTGCAAAAATATACAGCATAATGTGAAATGCAAAAAATATTGATTTAGTATTTACAAAGTACCTGAAACAGTGGTCTTTTGTATATCATATTTTCCTCATTATAAAGACAATTTAAACATTTGAAATCAAATATAATTACATACTAATTATAATATATAATAATGTAATACTAATGTAGTTTTAATATATTTTGATATTGTAGTAATAAAATTAAGTTCCTAATAAATACACCTAAGCAAAACTGTATGACATGTTAAATGTATATTTTGTAATTGTGCTTTTAAGTGTATTCCTGTGGTAGTTTTTTTTTTTATACACTATGTAAAAATATACAAAAAGTCTTTTTGAAGACAAGTATTTATGGAGTATATTAAATTAATTGCAAATGAATAATTTCTAAATGTACTTAATAGAAGTGTATTAATGTAAAGTATATTATATTATATTTTTTTAAAGTGTGATTGAAGTATACAAATGCAGGCATTTGATGAAAAGCACAATAGAAATACATTTTTAACATACTTTAAGCAAGTGCAAAAATTTGCTAGTATATTGACAACATACATACAAATTGCGGTACATTTCAAATACACTTAAGTGCATTTTTTTTTCACTAGCGCTCTCTGTTTCCGGTTTAGACTCTCTCTGTACTATGGTTATTTCTTTTGGATTTTCTCTTTGGTTTGTTTGCTGGTTGATTGTATTTGGTTTTTACCTTCTGCTTGTTCTCCTGGTTCTGACTCGGCCTTTCCCCTCTGTTATGATGGCCTGTTTGTTGATGTTGAGCTGTACTACGAACTTCTATAATAAACCTCACTGTGTTTCTATCTCAGGGTGTGTCGAATTAAGTTTGTTGATTCTGACAAAAACAAAACAAGAAGGTCTATACCCATAACTGGGTAGCTAGGAATGGACTTAAGAGTGGTCAGTTCAGTTCAGTTCCTTTGGGTGGCTGTCATCACTTTGCAGAACAAATCCATGGTGCAGCTGAAGATCTGTTCTCCAAGATTTCGGGTGCTCTTAAAAAACCTGACCTTTGCCCTGTGTCCAAGTCTCACTCTCAATCATCACTCATAATCACATTCAGTTTCTGATAGCACTGTACAATAACTACTAGCTACTCATATCATATATCAAATAAAACGTACATGTCTTTATTAACAGGAATACATTTTCTTAATAGGTCTCTTGAACAACAGGTACGTATTTACACATTTCAAATGTATTTTTACCAAGTAATGAAGCTAACGTTCTGTTTCCTCTGTTGCTGAAGAACAAACACCCTCATGCAGGGCATACTAATTAAATAAACTCTTTTTCACAAACAATATGTTTATTTATTTTAGTTTATATGAACACCACTGACTCATTTTAGAACATATAGAATGTACCTCTAGGACTAATATGCAGCTTTTGACCCCCTTTTCTCAATAGCGTGTAGGACTGGCAGCAGCTCAGAGTAGGAAATAAAATCTTTTACTCCACATTTAACTAAATTATAGCTTAAACTCTTTTATGTGGGAAGGTGTCCTTTGCTCCACTCGTAAAGGGAGGTACTGTTAGTTTAGCTTTGAGCTATGTGGTTTCTTTTCATATTAGCATTGAACTTGTTAATGTCTAGATGCAGGTCTCTCCTTCAAAGCACAAGGGGAAAGACAGAGGGAGAGAAAAAGCGCTATACGATGACTGCATTAACCACTCAGGCTAGTTTCTGTGCTACGGTTGGTTGCAGCTTAGTGCAAAACACTCGACTCAAATATTACCCACATGACTAACTAGAAATTTTGAACATGTAATGTTTGTGGCTCACATGAAGTCTGGGGTACATATACACAGTGGTGTATAACTATATACAGTGATGTATAAATATACACAGTGTAGACAGTACACTACATGTATGTTCTGGCTCCTGTGTTTGATCCTCCTGTAAGTAGAGCTCAGTGTGGACTTCTAGAAGGAGTTTATTAAAGTCTACCAACATTTCCACTAGTCTGAGTGATGACCTCCTGTCGTTATCAGAACGTCAGTATCTTCTCCTCCTGTACATGCTCTCATCACCACATGTAAGGAGTTTGATGGACACAGGAGGTGCAGTCACTGGTAAACAGGAAGTGGGGTCAGGAGGAAAGCACACAGCTCTGTACACTGTACACTGTGTTCACAGATTTGACCAGTACAGACCCCAAACACACATCACCATGTAGAGTCACATACAGTGTGTGGTCTATAAGACTTCATCCTCTCCTCTCTTCTCATGTGTGAGACTCAGGTCAAGTCAGGTCAGGTCAGGTTCAGATGCTGTAAAACAGAAAAAAGGACAGAATGATCAAACATAAACACACTTATCACAGTCAGCACTCAGATTCCACCCACAAACACAATCAGGATAAACACCATCACTAGATAAACAGCACCACCTTCATCAGCACTAATTAAACCAATACACTGATCTAATTCTACAAACCATTACTGACTACAGACCTCCTTCCCCGAGCCCCCCAGCCAGTAGTGCCTCTCTCTTACGGGTGCTTAATCAGTTCTGTGCTCATTTTGACCAGAACAGTTCAACACATGCAGTGGACTTCCTCAAAACGGAGGTCTCTCACCCACCTGGACAAACAGCACACTTACACTCGAATGCTGTTCATCAACTTGAGTCCTTTAACTCATGGTCATCCCCACCAGTCTGGTCGCCAAACCCAGTGACTTGGAAATCAGTACCTGCTAGCACCCAGACGAGGCTGCCCGAATGTATTTGTACTTGCAGGTTTGTTTCAAACATTTTAGCAACCAGCTTTATTTAAACTTTCCACTGGATATTTTATATCTGGTTGGATTTCTAGTGTACAGTATTAACACACAGACTCTCTCACATACACACTAACACTGGTAATAAATCAGGTAATTACAGAAAGTAACTCTCTTTAGTCTGTCTGTCTGAAACACACTAGGAAGAAATTTACATTCTTGGTAAGGAAAGGGGCATCAGAAGCATCAAACCAGCAGCACATCAAAAACTACAAACCCTAAATATTCAAAACTATTTCACACAAAACATAAAACAGAACAGAAGCTGTATCAGAAGAATTAACTGAACATCTCAAACAATACAACCTCACACAATCTCCATTAAACATACTAATTCATTCTTCATACAAACCACACACCTCCCTCGCACACAACTATCTCTACGTCTGTGTGTGTTTAAGAAGGAGATTTAAATCTAAAATGTAGATCTACATCCACTGGGAGAATATGTATACAGAGACTGTAACTAAGTAACTCACGTTAGTTTCTCCAATTTACAGTGTGGATCCTCCAGTAGATCAGACAGCAGCTTCACTCCTGACTCTCCTGGCTTATTTAAGCGCAGATCCAGCTCTCTCAGGTGTGAGGGGTTTGATTTCAGAGCTGAAACTAAAGCAGCACAGCCTTCCTCTGTAATACTGCAGTTAAACAGACTGTAGAGAGAAGAACAACTCAACATCTTTATTAACATAAACACACATAAGAATAAAAGATCTCTCTCTCTCTCTCTCTTTCTCTCTCTCTCTCTCTCTCTCTCTCACACACACACTGTCACATCAGAAACTTGGATGTGAATTAACGTGTGTTTGTGAGTGCATGGTGGTGTGGGGAGAGAGAGAGCGAGAGAGAGAAAGAGAAGGAGAGAGAGGGAGGGAGAGAGAAGGAGAGAGAGAGAGAGAGAGAGAGAGAGAGAGAGAGAGAGAGAGAAGGAGAGAGAGAGAAGGAGAGAAGGACAGAGAGAGAGAAGGACAGAGAGAGAGGGAGAGAGAAGGAGAGAGAGAGAGAAGGAGAGGGAGAGAGAGAGAGAGAGAGAGAAGGGGAGAGGGAGAGAGGAGAGAGAGAGAATGAGAGAGAGAGGGAGAGAGAGAAAGAGAAGGAAAGAGAGGAACAGAGAGAGAAAGAGAGAAGGAGAGAGAGAGAGCGAGAGAGAGAGAGAGATAGAGAGAGAGAGAGAGATAGAGAGAGAGAGAGAGAGAGAGAGAGAGAGAGAGAGGGGGAGAGACTTTTTTGACTTTCAACCTTTATTGTAAACCAGTCCTCTCTTTAACACTGTACAGTAATAAATATTATAGACAGGTCAGAAGGTAATTAATTAATAAAGAGATGTAAAAACGGCAGAACACAATCACAGAGCAGTAAAAAGATAAGAACAGGACGAGAAATAAAAACTGTTCACTCAAATAAAACCTGGTGCAAACACCAGCTCACCCTCCTCCACTGAGCAGACTACGTCCTCAGAGCACCAAACGAGCTGAAAGGAGTCCAGGTCCTTCATGCTCCTATAATAATTAAAACTAACCTTCACCCTCGCCCTCACCAGCCTCGTGAAGACCTGTGTGGCATCATGGTCTGAGCTCTGGCTCATTTTGTTCTTCCTGCTCATGTAGATCGCCAACTTCGCTTGGCCAAGGACGAAGTTCAGTAGCTGGCATTTAAATCTCTGGCTCCTGACATACTTTGTCCCAATAATAAAAGCCTGTGGTGTAAAAACGAGACTAAAACCAGTAAAAACGTTCTGTAAAACCCGAAACAGAGGACGCAGTCTAAAACACCTCATAAAAGCAAGGAAGACCGTCTCCCTGTCCAGACAGAAGGGACACTCGTGTGAGACCTCAGGGTTTAAAACAGAGATAAAAGAGCTGATGGACACAATGCCATGTAGGACTCTCCACTGGAGGTCAGCAGCTTTTTTGGTTAACGGTGGTTTGTATAGGACTCTCCACTCCGGCTTTGTATCGCCACGGCATATCAACTCGCCCATTCAGCCTTTTCCTGTTAATCACCTTCACACAGACTCTGTAAAGGAGTTTGCAACTGGCTGCCCCAGAACCATGCCGGCTTCCCCTGTGCAATTTAAGAGCGGGCCTCCACAGTCACCCAGGTTTGGCAAGATTTGAACAATCTGATTGCAAAAGTTTTTATTCTAAAATTAAACATTTTAACAAAAATCAAGTTACATTATTATAATGTTAACTATAATATAATTAACTAAATACTTCTTAAAAACTAGAACCTCTTCTTTGTTCTGAAACTACACAGTGGGAAATTTTTTTGCCTGTTTAAGGTTCTTTGCCAGAAAAACCAGTGTGTCAACATGGTCTTCTGTCAACCTATCAAAATATGCCCATACTTCATACCTCGGACGCGTTTTGTCCACAAGTCGCGAACGAGAGAGGACGTCTTTTTTTTTAGCCGTCGCCATGCTACGCACGCTGCTGCTGTCTCGCTGCTGGCTTGCGTGTGTGTGTGTCGCTCAACCGAGTCAAATTAGTACACGTGAATACAATCTGTCCACGGCCACGTGCACCGCAGTTTCTCTCTCTCTCTCCATGATCACGCACATCTCTCTCTCTCTCTCTCTCTCTCTCTCTCTCTACACTCATGCGCATTATCTCTCCCTCTCGCGCCGCTTATGTGCACCCCTATATACAGTATTGAAAGTATCGAACGCTAAAGAACCGCATCGTTTGTGACAATGTAGTATCGAAAAATAATCGAATATTCGGTGCATCGTGCAACTCTAGTCCGTACACAGCAGTGAAACTGGGCGCCAGTTCTTCAGGTCAGTCAGGTCCCCCTTCTTTGGCAAGAGTGTGAGGACAGCCCTTCGACAACTCAGTGGAAGTTTTCCTTCCACCAAGCTTGCCCTGAGCACATCCAACACGTCCTGCCCCAAAACAGACCAGAAGGACTTGTAGAACTCTACGGGAAGACCGTCAATGTCTGACGCCCTCCTGTTCTCCATACCCTGGAGTGCCGTGTACAGGTCATTCAGGGACAATGCCCTGTCCACCATCTCAGCAGACTGCCGTGTTAACTTCACAGCCTGTGAAGAAAGCTTTCCTCCAGCTCAGGTACCCCTGTTGTACAGCTTAGAGAAGAAGGTGACTGTCCACTTGCGAATCTCAGCAGGCTCCGACAGGAAATCCCCTGACTCTGTCCGCACAGCGTGCACGAACCTTCTCTGTCCATTCTTCTGCTCAAGGCCGAAAAAGAACTTAGAGGGAGCGTCCATTTCAGACGCACTCTGAAAGCGTGAGCGAACCAGTGCACCCTATACCCTGGCACCCAGCAGCCAGTGTGGCTGTTTTTCTTTTGAGAGTTTCAGTATGCTCTCGATTTCCCATGGTCGCCCCCAAATTCCCCCCCAAATGCAGCTCCACTATTTCCATCTTCAGAGCTTTCAGAGGTCTGGCGATGTCCCTTGTGACATTAAGAGTGTACTGCTGACAGAAAACCTTTGTCTGTATTTTGGCCAGGTCCCACCACTGTAGCACAGAGTTAAAAGAGGGCTTCTGCAGTCTGAACGTGTCCCAGAAGAAAATAAAAGACTCTCTAAAATTAGCATCATCTAAAAGTGCAGTGTTAAAGTGCCAGTATGCTCTCTGGGTCTTCACACGGAGCAGTGATCTGTAAAACCCACAGGGTAGATAAGACACTGGGAGAGAACAGTACAGTGATGCTTAAACACATAGAGCCGGTCCAGCCTAGCTAGTGAGAGCATGTGATCCTTAAAATGAGTCCATGTGTACTGCCTCTGCTCTGCATGGAGAGTCCTCCAGCGGTCACACAGTTCATTCGCCTCCACCAGCTCACGCAGACATCTGCAGGAGGCAGGATTTACATTTACATTTAAGACATTTAGCAGACGCTCTTATCCAGAGCGACTTACAACATGGATGTGGTTCCATGTGATTCCTATCTATGTCATCAGCAGTGCAGTTAAAATCACCACCCAGAACCAAGAGATCATTTACATCAGAGTTCTGCACCACACTGTGGAGGGTATCCAGAAAGGCCAGCCTCTAGGCGCATAGACACAGATAAAAACCAAGACCTCATTCTCAAAACAAGCTCTCACCTTTAACAGCCTCCCGGTTACCACCTCCTCCACATCACAAGAACAGGGGATAAAACTCTTAGCAAATAAAACCACAACCCTGCCACTCATAGAGGTGTGATGGCTTAAAACAGCAAGCCTTTCCCACTCCTTAATACAGTCCGCACTATTATTTACATCACTGTGAGTTTCCTGGAGCAGAACCACATCCAGTCTCTTCTGTTTCACCAGCTCAAACACTTTAGCTCTCTTTCCACCATACCTCGCTCCTTTCACATTCAGAGTGGAGATCTTAAAACCTTCCATGGTGTGGTGGTGTAAAAGAGACCCGCTCACAGTAAAACACAGCACAGTTAAAAGAGCTCTAACCCACAGCATGTCCATCATCAGTGCTCTCCTTTCTGAGTCTGGTCAGTAGCTTCTTTAAGCGGTACAGCTCCAGCTCAGTAAAGGCCTTCCTCCTAAAATGACCAACGTCGTGAACCAACTGAGACCAGTCCGAGATGCACCCAGTGACCTGCACCAGCTTCTGCCCTTTAGTGCGCTGCAGGAAGGCTTTGATCTCATCCGCAGTGTAAACAGTCGAGGACGTATCCTCCTGTGAGCTCATGGACCAGCCGGAATCCGACTGTCCATCGTCAGTGTCAGTGTCATCGCCTCGCTCACCTTGCTTGGCCTGCTTACTGGCCGCACTCCGCACACGCCCCTTCTTCCTCTTCACGGGAGTCTTGAACACCGGGTCCGTCTCCATAGCAACACCTTCCTGTAGCGATGTCTGTGCTCCCCCCCGTCCTCAGCAGGCTCACTGCAGCTCGCCACCGTGTACATCCCACACACCGTGTCAGGTCGCCGCACCTCTGTAAGCGGGCTCAAGCGGCCTCAGGCTCCGGATCACCAGCACCTTCGCTCGCGCCTGCCTCGTTCCTCCTGGCGGGACAGGTGAGGACGAGATGAACAAGCAGTCCACACCCAAAGCACCTGATGTCAGTGTCGGATGAAACAAACACCGAGTAGTCGAACCCGTCCACCCTCAGTTTAAAAGTCACGTCCATTGCGTCAGCGCCATCCTTCAAGAAATATGTAGACCACCTTCCGGAACGAGACCAGGTGTCTGGACCAGGGGGGATTTACAGCCGAGGGGGATTTTCCCGAATGGGGCCGAGGATGACCAGGTTTCCTGAACACGGAAGCATTCTCTAGTGAGGTGTTCGTCTTTAATAAATGGTAGGGATGGGATGGACAGGATGACTTTTCTTGGCCGGGGTGCTGAGAGGGTGTACAGGTGTGAGCTGCGTCCGTAGAACAATGCTGTTGGGACGAGGTCATTGGCCCTCTCCACAGTGTTGAGAAAAACAGAACCCACAGCGCTGTTAATCCGTAAGGGCGATAAGATGTTACTGTGTCCGACCACACACTTTCCAACCGCCAGGCAATGCACTACTCCACACTCACCCCGGGACACTCCACATTCACGCCATGTCAGCGCGTCAAACTCTTATACAGCGTGCTGATCGGAGCCGCCATGGTCCCAGCAAACAGAGAGAAGGAGAGAGAGAGGGAGAGATAGAGAGAGAGTGGAAGAGAGGGAGAGATAGAGAGAGAAGGACAGAGAGAGAGGGAGAGAGAGAGGGAGAGGGAGAGAGAAAGAGAAGGAGAGACAGACGGGGAGAAAAAGAGAGAGAGAGGGAGAGAGAGACGGAGAAATATAAAGAAGGAGAGAGAGGGGGCAGGAGGAGAAATAACCAAAACAAACAGAAGCTCATGGAACAGGAAAACAAAAGACACCATGGAAGAGACAAGAAAACACGACCAACCAAAGAAAACAGAGACAAGACAAAGAAGGGACCTGACCCATAACACAGAAACCACAAACCCAATAACCTTTAACACACACACACACACACACACTCACAACATACACACAGACATACACACACACTGTCTTACACACACACAACACTGGTCTCGCTCTCTCACACACACACACACTGTTTGTAAAATTATTTTATGTCATTCTAATAATATCTAATATTTGTGTTTGTGTGTTTACATAGAGACTGTAATTCAGTAACTCACTGTAGTTTCTCCAGTTTACAGTGTGGATCCTCCAGCAGATCAGACAGCAGCTTCTCTCCTGACTCTCCTGGTTTATTGTAGTTCAGATTCAGCTCTCTCAGGTGTGAGGGGTTTGATTTCAGAGCTGAAACTAAAGCAGCACAGCCTTCCTCTGTAATACTGCCCCAGAGTTAAAACACACTGTAGAGAGAAAAATAAAAACACACATGAGGCACGTTATATTAAATGTGGTAGTTTTAGAGGGGACATGACTCTTCAGCATATGGGTGACTCAGTACTGGAAGAAAAGGAAAAAGGGAAATATATAATTGTCACTGTGGAAGCTGCAATCTTAAATATACACGTAAAGGAGAATTCAAGTGACTTTTTCTCACGGTTTAGAATAATTCAGTGGTTAAGGTAGAACCCCTGAAATTATTGAATTATATCAATGAATTATACCAATGGTGGTGATAGGAAACAGGGCCGTCGTTCGTCTACCACACAAAGCTTAGCCATTTTATTTTACTATACACAAAACAACCAGTGAACCTTTACGAGTCTGCCAGCCTACAGATTTATATGTTAGTGATGATCATGTAAAACAGTGATAAATCAGAAAAGACCCTGGGAGCTCCCTCCCACCATTAATGTATTTTAAAAATTACATCTCATGATGGTCTGATGTGAAAATGCTCTATTAGATCAAACACCTTTCTAAGAATTCTCACAGTGGGTGGTTGATAGTAACTAGGCGCCACCTCTAAAAGCTCCTTAATAGAAGGTTATTTCAGGTATAAGGTGATGAATATTCTGCCTTCATGCCCTACACGGACCAATTGCTGCAATGCCCAGTACACAGCTGGATAAAACTTGGATGGATTAACTTTACACCTTTTCACTAAAATGCAGAAAGAGCTCGTCAGCACATTGTTTCTGCTTTACTTCTGTTTTTTTCCTTTTTACTTTACTCTTTTTTCCCATTACGGTACAAGTAGTTAAGCTTGACTCCAAATGGATCAGGGGATGGGGGACAACTTTGGCCTTTTTTTATTCTGGTTCTATTTTTGGTCATACTATCACCTTGCTAGTTTGGCGCACAGCACATAGACGTCTACCCTAATGTTGTAAAAGTATGGATTAATAGCTTACCATGCTTTGTGGACTTTACAGTTTGAGACTCCCGCATATACCTAACCTTTTCTCATTTTAAAAGGCGCTTGTGTGGGCTTGCACCTTTAAACATGTGGTGGTACAAGGGTTGTAGGTGGGGAGTCTGACATTGGAAGGCCACATTTGGTACTATATCCCACCCCATCCTCTAAAATAAGAAAAACTCCACTCTAGGTAAGGCAGTAACATACTGTATGTGCAGTGAGTGTGGAACACAGCATTTGTGGAATTACAATAAACAGCTAATATCGTCTGTTTTCTACCCCCCTAGAAGCCTGAGAGACCCCCCATTACTGACCAAAGCCAGCAATATCTAAATCTTCTGCTCTGATGTGCGTCACAAGTTCACTAAATATAATGTACAGTATCAGTACTGGAACTTACACTACTGTAAAGGATGATATTTAATAGATTGGGTATAAAACATACCCTTAAATTAGGTTGTGACCATACCAAACCTTTATGTTTTCAAACATTTTAAATACCTGATTTGATCAGACTACTGGGTATCTTCCTTGTGTACCCGTTAAGTTTCTCATTCACTCAGGCCTTGTATCCTCCCCACCTCTCCTTTCTCTATCACTGCTTCTCCTCTGCTCCTAAGATATTACTACAGCTGCAGTGATGCATGTCTAAAGGTAAAGCCTCCTTAAAAAAAAAAAAGTTTAAAAACTAGTATTTTACTGTGAGTGTAACTTAAAGTCTTTTACTTTCAAGTAAAGAAAGTTAACTTGTACTTGAACAGATAAAATATCATCACCTGTATAGTAACATGAATCAGAGTGTGGAGTCTAACTACAGTCAGCAGATTTGACCAGAATGCTCACTGTAATTATGAAAGGACTGCTCCACCATTTAAGTTGGAACAGGAGAAGTGGAAAGATGAAGCCTGGACAGTCAGCACCAGGATGTAAAGGCTCAAAATGTACATTTCCAGGGTGGAACAGAAAAATCTGAACATAAAAATCGGCTAAATAAGAAGCTTTCAGATGTAATTTAGATGCAATTCCGGTAGTTTTAGATTAGGAGGTTTGTGAGATTATGAAAGAGGACCTAAACAGGCAGCACTGTTTGATGGTGGGGGTCTCTGAACCCAGTAAATCCTTCACTTCACCATGTGGACACAGAACTGACAAACACCTTGTTTGAACTACTGGCTGCGATGCCCCCATGATATCCAGTACGGCTCTGTTTCATCTGTACCCATAAGCTGTTAGGAATGTAAACAAATCCAGAAGAAATGAATACAGTACAGACATAAGGCTCTGTCCATATACATATTAAATGTTCCATATAAATGAGCAGTAAGTCTGTAAGTGTAGTAAGTGTTTTTACGCTGTTTTTACTTTGTTTTGTTTCAATATTTTATAGGAATATTCTCATGTGAACTTCACCAAAACTTTTATTTTGGTTTCCAAATTGATGTTTTTGTGTAATAAAAGTTAAATAAATACACAAGTTAAACAGTTAAGTAGCTAGACTTTGCTCTTATGGTTTTGGTTCCTCCCCTGTGTTGTAGCTGGGGCCTGAATTACTGTGACCTCCAAAGTAAACGCCCAGTTTTCCCCATGTAGCCTGGTTAAAAATATGTACAACTGTATTTATAGTTCATAGAAAACATGAACGTTCATAGCTGTTAAAACAGGCTCCTGTTGCTTTAAGAGATTTTCCGCTATGTAAGGTTGCAGTGTACGAGCTGGACATATGTTCGGTGTCAGCAGGTTAGTAACTGTAGTAACTGAACAGCTGTAACTGACCAATAGTGGTGATCTAGGGGTGGGACTTGGAGAGAGAGCCGGAGCGGGGAGGACGAAGAGAAGGAGGTTTCGGAGGAGTTCGGGAGAGGTTGCAACAGCATAGCTAAAATGTTAAATAAACTGAGTTGATGTTCAGTAAATAATTGACCGTTGACTAACTTAAGGAGGGAAAACCGCAGTGATCCAACTTTGCTGCGTGTGTGCGCCTTCCCAGTGACTGTTTGTGCTGAACCAGGTCAGTTAGCGGTAGCGGCTAGCTTCACCGAGCGCCGGAGTTCTGCTCTCTCGGGCTTCAAGTCGAGTCAAGAGGCTTTTATTGTCATTACAGCTCTGTACACAGTCAAATGAAATTAGGTTTTTTTCCAGAACAGCAGACAGACTGCAGAAAGTGCAACATGCAAGACAACAAATAAGACTCAGTTCTGGGCAGGAGTATTAGTGTAAGGTGTATAAGTGTGGAATGTATAAGAAGGTAAATAGGATGGAGACAGATTTAAAATGCTAGGGGTCATGGGGGTCATGGTTGTGGCAGTGTTTGGTTCAGTCACTGTTGTTTAGAAGTCTGACTGCTTGTGGGACAAAGCTGTTGCAGAGCCGTGGAGTGACAGCACAGATGCTCCTGTACCTTCTGCCAGACGGCAGCAGTGAAAAAAGTCCATGTGAGGGATGAGCGAGGTTCTTCATAATGCTGATGGCCTATTGTTTAAATGTATTTTTTTTCCTTTCTTGTTAATTTATCTATTTATTTATTTATCTGTATTATTATTATTCATTATTTTCCTATTTATTTATATATTTATTATTGGGCGGGTGCCATTAGGGTCAATGGGTGGGGGAAAGTAGAAGTGGGGTGGATATTTAGGGGGTGGGAGTTATGGAGTTGAAGTTGAATGGGGCTGAAAAGGGGATGGGGTGGGGGGTGGATGGTGGAGGGAGGGGATGGGGCATTGCGGGGGAGAAAAGTAAAATGAAAGGGATAGGAAATTCTCATAATCTGAGTTGGTCTTTTCATTTGTTTGTTTATTTGTTGTTTTTGTCATGTGTGTGACCCAGTTTCAGATGCTGTTTATGCTGTTTTCATCTGATATTTGTCCTGTTTACTTGTAAAAAAATAAATAAATCTTGTGCAATATAAACATTAGTAAAACCCCTGAAAAACACTGGATGTAGTAAATACAGTATCTACTCCAAATATAACCTTTAATAACTTTAATCATGTTTCACTGAATCTGATCTTTATATACCTTTTCAGTACTGACTCAAATCTAAAGCTTCTAAATAGTCTTTTTAAACTCCTATATTTAGTGAGTCACAGACTGAACTCTACTGCCTCAGACATCTTTAAAATCTCTATGTAATTTGTAGTGAGATATAAAAATGCTGATGAACTCGAATTACCAACACTGACTTATTACTGATGATGATTTGATATGTGGTGTTTGTTTTGGATTGATGTGTAAAATCATTTCATCTCTCTGATCTCTGCTGGCTTGTGATGAATTTGTGAGAAGATAAGATGTGCGGTGGAGCAGCTGCAGTGTGTGTGCAGTCTGTGTTTAACAGTCTCTCTGTTTTGTATCTGGGTAGAATTACCCAGCCTGTAGGACATTTAGATTAAATAGTTTTTAGGTACAAATTGACTCTGCTCTCTCTTCTTCGTCTCTCTCTCTCTCTCTCTTCGTCTCTCTCTCTCTCTCTCTCTCTCGCCTCTCTTTCATCTTCTACTCTCACTCTCTCTCTCTCTCAATCTTTTTTTTTTCCCAGGGCTAGTTCATTTCAGGAATATCAAGGACATTCTGCACTTTGTACTCACATGTAGATCCCTTCTCTCTCTCTCTCTCTCTCTTTCTCTCTCTAACACTAACACTAGTACACACACACTGTGTATGTTTAAAAGTTCTCTTGGTGTCATTGTGATCTTAAATAGAGACTGTAATTCAGTTACTCACTGTAGTTTTACTCCAGTTTAGTCAGTGTGGAATCCTCCAGCAGAATCAGAGAGCAGCTTCACTCCTGACTCTCCTGGATTTATTAGTGCCCCAGATTCAGCTCTCTCAGGTGTGAGGGGTTTTGAATTCAGAGCTGAAAACTAAAGCAGCAACAGCCTTCCTCTGCAATACTGCAGCTAGACAGACTGTAGAAGAGAAAAAAAAACTCACACATCATATATTAACATTCATAAAACACCACACACTGAAAGAGAACAACACACAGTGATGAACATTCTGACCTTGTATTACCCCTGTACTTAGTTTTACATTTCTAACATAAATATTCACACACATCTAAACATTCAATAAAAGCATCAGGACAGGAACTCAAAAGCAGTATGTCCTGAAAATACACAGGCTAAAGACCGAAGCAGTCATGGAGTGGGAATGACTGGATTGGAGTTTATCAGTTGTTGTTTTGATACGGCCCTGTTGTGGTGCCACTGAGAGGATATTAGGGGTCAGCTGATGATGGCGTAATGCACAGACACACTACACACACACACACACACACACACACATACACAACACACAAAATATACAGTCCATCCCTTGGTTTAAAGGCTGGCATTTACACTCGTACAAAGATTTAAAATGAGTTTTAAGAATAAAGAAAAAAAAACAAAAAATAGCAATGTAGATGCTAAGCGCTAGCCAGCTAGCCGTGCTAACACGTGTTTTTGCCTTATCTTAAAAAGTAAAAAAAAAATGTTTATTGTTTAAACTAGTGGCTGTGATGCCTCCATGATATCCAGTACGACTCTGTTTCATCTGTATCCATAAGCTGTTAGGAATGTAAACAAATCCAGAAGAAATGAATACAGTACAGACATAAAGGCTCTTGTCCATTGTACATATTTTAATGTTCATATAAATGAGCCTTAAGTCTGTAAGTGTAGCTGAGGTATTATTACTTTTTTATTATTTACTTTTCCCTGTTTTATTTGTTTTGTTTCAATATTTATAGGAATATTCTCATGTGAACTTCACCAAAACTTTTATTTTGGTTTCCTAATTGATGTTTTTGTGTTTTAAAAGTTAAATAAATAATAATAATAATAATAATAATAATAATAAATATATAATAATAAATAAGTTAAACAGTTAAGTAAGCTAGACTTTGCTCTTATTTTGGTTCCTTCCCTGTGTTGTAGCTGGGGCCTGAATTACTGTGACCCCCAACGTAAACACCCCGGAGTTTTGCCCATGTAGAGCCTGGTTAAAAATCTGTACAACTGTATTTATAGTTCATAGAAAACACGAACGTTCATAGCTGTTAAAACAGGCTCCCTGTTGCTTTAAGAGATTTTTCGCTAAGCTAGGTTGCATGTTTAGTCCTCGCCTCAGCTACATGTGTTTGGTGTCAGCAGGTCTCTTGTCAGTATCCACTCTTAACTCATTGGCTGAACAGCTGTCATTGACCAATAGTGGTGATCTAGGGGTGGGACTTGGAGAGAGAGCCGGAGCGGGGAGGACGAAGAGAAGGAGGTTTCGGAGGAGTTCGGGAGAGGCTGCAGCAGCATAGCTAAAATGTTAAATAAACTGAGTTAGTGTTCAGTAAATAATTGACCGTTGACTAACTTAAGGAGGGAAAACCGCAGTGATCCAACTTTGCTGCGTGTGTGCGCCTTTCTAGTGACTGTTTGTGCTGAACCAGGTCAGTTAGCGGTAGCAGCTAGCTCCACCGACGCCGGAGTTCTCTTCTCTCGGGCTTCGAGGAAGACATTACCCAGACAGGAGTCTGAACTGCCGGGTTGTTCAGAATTCCTCCGGCTTCGAGGGGGGACTGTAGCCGCTTGCTTGGTGTATCTTGCATTGTCTGTTTTTAAGGCCCCACCGCACACAAGCACCGTCACATGCCTGCAACAGGGGTGATGTGTGTGTGTGAATGTGTGTGTGAGTGTGAGAGTGTGTGGGGTTGAGAGTGTGAGAGTGTGTGGGGGTGTGAGTGTGTGGGTGTGAGTGTGGGCCCACATTTGCTTTAAAACGAAGGATGAAGTCACTGAGTTTACATTGGTAATGTTGCACTACTGAGTTTAATGTACCTTTTGTTATTGGGTTGTTAAGTTCTTTCCTGAACATTAAGTTTTCATTCTGAAGCTGCCAAACTGGGTTGTTCTGTGAGAGAGATTCAGAGTTGTTGCTGTAGAAGTAGTTTCAGAGTTCATTCTAAGCTGTGCATGATGAAGTAGTTTGCGGGTCAGAGGTCAGTGTGTTCTCTATATGTGATTAAGTGTCTGTACAGCTCATGTTATTCTGTCTTCTGGACATCTGGGCCTTGTGACCTACTGATACAGAGGCTCGTCTCCCTGTCTCCAGATTTTCTTGTCTTTCTGGTCTACGTTGGGGACCTTGCATCTCCCAAACTTGGGAGTAGTGTCCTGCTGCTACCAGGCAACGGGCCTGGGACTCAGGGTATTTACCACACACACATAGATATGTAGGTAGTGTATATATCTCGTTCAGGAGGAGAACGGGCAGCGCTCCTATATTCTATCCTCTTTGTATGCTGTAAACCTTTTTTCCTTCAATAAATCCTTTTCTGTTATTCCTCAATGGGCAGTCCAGACTGAGTTTGTCAGATTTCCACGACAGTTTCTTGGTATTACTGTGAGTGTAAGTGACTACTGGAAAGCAGAGATATTAGTATTAGATCGTAGTTCTGTGTTAAGTATCATATCCCACTAGATTTGGTCCGAGTACCTAAGTAATGTAACTGTTGCGCCCTGTTAAGTGTGTACTTTGTAGGTGCTAGCTTTTAACAGGTGGTGTTTATTCTTTCATCCAGTTATCCGGTGGCAGAAATATTTAGTATGTAACTTTATTTACTTTTCTATCAAGGAAGGGAAGAACTGAGTTACTATTTTTATTAAACTCAGTTATATTTTCTCCACTATTCGTGTTTGGGTTTACTTGGTTAAACTGCAAGGGTTGAATTTAAGTGTAGCTATGACACAAGCCTATACTCTGTCCTAACTGCAAAAGACTTTCCCGTAGATTCAAGCTTGGGCTTTGCAGTGTGTATGTGAAATTGATAATTCTAGAGAACCCAGAGCCCCTCGGCGTCGTAACCCCTAACCCAAACATAGGAAAGGGATGCGAGGGTGCTACACCCAGTTTTGTCAGAAGCAGTGTGGATGCTTGTACGGGTAAAATGTACTGATTAGCTCTCTCCTAAAATGCCTTGATAAACCTGTAAAGCCATTAATCTTGGTTAAACTGCACACAGAATGTAAAGCTTAGAGACACAGAGTGTGTTTAAACAGTGTGTGGTAACTTTATGCTGAGTTAGAATGAAACTTTGATGATGTTTAGCTCAGTCATGTTTTGGTTATCAGTAGGGAGCGGGAGAGAGCTGGTTTGGCTGTGTGAGTGTACTACTGCCCCATGCTACTTTCATTCAGGAATAAACCTTCAGATCTCCAGTTCCTGGGGTGTGTGTGTGTTTGGTCTGAACTACCGTCTCGAGTCTGCTACATAAGCCTAGGTGGGGTTGAACTGCATTATTTCAATAATACAAAGAGTCGTGCAAAGAGCAGGACACACTCAGGTACTGATGGGTGGAGGTTCACAGTGTCGGTGCTTTGTGGTGTTTAAGCCAGCCTATAATGTACTGAAATACAGTAAGATGAAAGGACTACATCTGGTCAGAACACAGTATTTGAGTAAAACATCTGTCTACGTCACATCTTCATTTCTGACATATGTTCAGCGTGTACTGTGGGTTTGTTTGTTGTCAGGGGAAACATGGTGGAGGGCAGTGAAAGATTTTTCAGCTGTCTAAGAGAAGTCAGTGTGATGTGTGGTACTGTTTGAACATGTTCATCATATTTTAATAATATCATAATACTAATAAGTGTGATAATTTTAGCCTCTATAATTGAGATATTAAATGTTCATACTATGAACTTGAGCAGTTTATTGGTTAAGTCAGGTAAAGCCTGTTTCCAGTCTAATGTGTAAACGGTTATTGTTCATGTTAATATTGATCTGTAAGTGTTTCATAGCTTTTAATTACATAATTAATTATAGCATGACATTCATTTAAGCTTATTAATTTGTGTCATGCTTCCGGGTTTCTCTACCACCTCCAATCTCCCAAACTCCATCTCCCAGAGTTCACTTCCCAATGACCTCAGCCACATGTCCAGAATTCACCAATCACACTCCATTCTCCCGTTCATCCTCATCCCAGTACTGATTACAGTCACCTGCTCCTCATTCACCTGTTTGGATTTAAACCCCTCAGACACACACACACACACTTTGTGAAATTTTGCCAATTTTTTTTTTTGTTTGCATAACAAGCGGTTCTCTCCTGTTTTCTCTGGTTGTTATCCCTGGTTTAGACTTCTCCTGTGTTTATCGACTTACTTTCTTTTGGAGTCTCCCTTTAGGTTCTGTTTACTGTTTGTTTTAACTTTTATTTACCATATATGTATTAACACTCTCTAATAATCCATTTAAAATCCATTATTAAAGAGAACACGAAGCTAGAAAGGTCGTAAAATTCTAATAAAAAATGGACAAAATGCCTTTCATCTTTACAAATACATGTTCTCACCTACTGCACTGATTCTGTGTCAAATGTGTCCTAGTCGTTTGTTTTAATAACCTTTAATAAAGTTCTGTTACTGTCGGTCACAGTGTGGTTGAGTGCAGGAATCCGTTTGCGCCGGTATAAAGGTTTATATTGCACGCAAACGGACTTCCTGGATGCGTATGCACGTGAAACTGTGTGTGAGAATTGAACTGTATTGATGAACCCCCGACCTTCATAGTGATAACCCTACGTGTTACCACTGGCAGCACACGTGATGCCAGTCAGGATGGGGTTTAGTGAGTGAGAGGGAGAAACGGCGGGAAAAAACAAACAAAGGAAATGCCAGGGCAACGTATTCAAACAAAAGGAAAAGCTTGTTTAAATATATTTAAAAGTTATATATATATATTTTAAATATTTATTTATTTGTTTATTTATTTTTACTTTGCTCTTTTTCTCTTTTCTTGTTCTCTCTTTTCTTGTCTTTTTCTCTAGTACCGTACCAGCTACCCCTCTACAAAGGTGGCGCAACGGTGTTTGTGTGGTGGGGGCTTATATTGCTAACGCCCCAGGTGCTGCTCATTGGCTTGATCAGCCTGGGGCATTCTGGGTTAGGAGTTCCGGGCAGTAGTTAGCCCAGAACGGCACCGCTGTTGCCGCCCTCTGCTGGCTGCAGGCGGTACAGCCCGGACCCTTACACTGTCTGTGTTAACTGACCATAGGCCACAGATGCAGCAGACAGAGATTAATTCAGCACTGATGGTTTTACATGGTGATCATCAGGTGTGGATATGTTGGGGTGTTCTGCCAAATCTGTTACAAAAATGTCATAAAATCATAAAATAATTTAATTATAATTTCACTGGGACACAGCCACACAGACACAGTAGCTGACTCAGCAACATATATTCCTTTTCTGCTGAGGGTGCTTTTGGTAAATAATTGACAAGTGATGAAAATGATCTGGTGGAATGTGTTCTGAAAGGCGTTTGCCAGACTGAGTGCAGTACATGAGAATGAGTAATTGGTAAATGGAGAAAAGTGCTGTTTCTCTTTTACATCAGAATTTTACCATCTTTCTAGCTTCTATTTGATCAACACATTTGAAATCTCCTATTAGACAGTGTAAATGTATATATGGTGATCTACATTTGAAGCTACATATGGTTTTAACACCATTACAGCAAAATCCATAAGTAAATATTTATTTAAATAACAATTATGTAAAATATTTAGATTATATTTAATATTTAAATAAAAAATGTAAATGCAGACATACAAGTACAAAAAATTCACACTCGCTACTGACATGCCTACATATTAAAATGATTTTCATATGAATAAGGAGAGTTATATTCTTAAATGTAAATAACAGACACAGTGTGACCCCTCTATGACCCCTCTGTACATGATTAGTTTAAAGTGTCTCGCATGTACAATTTAAACATCAATAAAACCCCTGAAAAACACTGTATGTAGTAAATACAGTATCTACTCCAAATACTGTATCTAGATCTTTTCTCTCTCTCTCTCTCTCCCTCTCTCTTGGTGTGATTGTGATCTTTAATTGAGACTGTAATTACAGTCTCAATTAAAGATCACAATCACACCAAGAGAGAGGGAGAGAGAGAGAGAGAGAAAAGATCTAGATACAGTATTTGGAGTAGATACTGTATTTACTACATACAGTGTTTTTCAGGGGTTTAATTGATGTTTTAAAATTGTACATGCGGATAAACTTTAAACTAACATGTACAGAGGGGTCATAGAGGGGTCCACACTGTGTCTGTTATTTAACATTTAAGAAATATAACTCTTTTTCCCCCTATATCATAGGAAAAATCATTTTAATATGTAGGCATGGTCAGTAGCGACTGAGTGTGAATTTTTTGTACTTGTCTGTCTGCATTTACATTTTTTATTTAAATATTAAATATTAAAATCGAAAATATTTACCTAAATTGTTATTTAAAATAAATATTTACTTATGGATTTTGCTGTAATGGTGTTTAAAACCAATATGTAGCTTCAAATGTAGATCCACCATATATACATTTACACTGTCCTAATAGGAAAGATTTCAAATGTGTTGATCAAATAGAAGCTAGAAAGATGGTAAAATTTCTGATGTAAAAGAGAAACAGCACTTTTCTCCATTTTACCAACTACTATTCTCATTGCTATGTACTGTGCACTCCATAGTCTGGCAAACGCCTTTCAGAACACATTCCACCAGAGGATCATTTTTATTCACTTGTCAATCTATTTACCAAAAGCACCCTCAGCAGAAAAGGAATTATATGTTGCTGAGTTCAGCTACTGTGTCTGTGTGGCTGTGTCCCAGTGAAATTATAAGTTAAATTATTTTATGATTTTTTTATGACATTTTTGGTAACAGATTTGGCAGAACACCCCTAAACATATCCACACCTGATGATCACCATGTTAAAACCATCAGTGCTGAATTAATCTCTGTCTGCTGCATCTGTGGCCTATGGTCAGTTAACACAGACAGTGTAAGGGTCCGGGCTGTACCGCCTGCAGCCAGCAGAGGGCGGCAACAGCGGTGCCGTTCTGGGCTAACTACTGCCCGGAACTCCTAACCCAGAATGCCCCAGGCTGATCAAGCCAATGAGCAGCACCTGGGGCGTTAGCAATATAAGCCCCCCACGCACACACAAAACACAAGTGCGCAACCTTTGTAGAGGGGTATCGCTGGTACGCGTACTAGAGAAAAAAGGACAGAAAAGCGAGAACAAGAAAAGAGAAAAAGAGCAAAGTAAAAATAAATAAACAAATAAATAAATATTTAAAATATATATATATAACTTTTAAATATATTTAAACAAGCTTTTCCTTTTGTTTGAATACGTTGCCCTGGCATTTCCTTTGTTTGTTTTTTCCCGCCGTTTCTCCCTCTCACTCACTAAACCCCATCCTGACTGGCATCATAATGCTTAAAATCACTCTGTGCTGCCTAGTGGTAACAGTAGGTTTTCATCACTATTAAGGTCGGGGGTTCATCAATACAGTTCAATTCTCACACACAGTTTCACGTGCATACGAATCCAGGAAGGTCCGTTTGCGTGCAATATTAACCTGTTTTTTATACCGGCGCAAACGGATTCCTGCACTCAACCACACTGTGACCGACAGTAACAGAACTTTATTAAAGGTTATTAAAACAAACGACTAGGACACATTTGACACAGAATCAGTGCAGTAGGTGAGAACATGTATTTGTAAAGATGAAAGGCATTTTGTCCATTTTTTATTAGAATTTTACGACCTTTCTAGCTTCGTGTTCTGCTTTAAATAGATGGATTTTAAAATGGATTACTAGAGAGTGTTTAATTACATTAATGGTAAATAAACTGTTAAAAACAAAAGCAGTATAAAGCAGAACCTTAAAGGG
The DNA here is from genome assembly GCA_024036415.1 of Prochilodus magdalenae. NCBI lineage: Eukaryota > Metazoa > Chordata > Actinopteri > Characiformes > Prochilodontidae > Prochilodus > Prochilodus magdalenae. Next base: position 23,494 of record JAMWET010007187.1, on the reverse strand, counting down.
AGATCTCCAAAAGAAAGTAAGTCGATGAAACCACAGGAGAGCTAAGTCTAAACAGGTGATAAACAACCGAAAGAGAAACAGTAGAGACAACCGCTTGTTATGCAAACAAAAAAAAAAATTGGCAAAAAGTTTTCACAAAGTGTGTCGTGTGTGTGTCTGAGGGTACGTTTAAATCCAAACAAAGGTGAATGAGGAGCAGGTGACTGTAATCACCAGTACGGGATGAGGATTGAACGGGAGAATGGAGTGTGATTGGTGAAAATTCTGGACATGTGGCTGAGGTCATGGGAAGTGAACTCTGGAGATGGAGTTTTGGGAGACTTGGAGGTGTAGAGAAACCCGAAGCATGAACAAATTAATAAGCTTAAATGAATGTCATGCTATAACGCTAATTAATGTAGATTAAAAGCTATGAGAACACTTACAGATCAATATTAACATGAACAATAACCGTTTAACCATACATTAGACTGATAAACAGTGGCTTTACTCTTGACTTAATGCTCAATAAACACTGCCTCAAAGTTCATTAGTATGGAACATTTAATATGCTCAATTATAGAGGCTAAAATTATCACACTTATTAGTATTATGATATTATTAAAATATGGATGAACATGTTCCAAACAGTACCACACATCACCCTGACTTCTTCTCAGACAGCTGGAAAAAATCTTTCACTGCCCTCCACCAGTTTCCCCCTGACAACAAACAAAACCCACAGTACACGCTGAAACATTTATGTCAGAAATGAAGATGTGACGTAGACAGATGTTTTACTCAAATACTGTGTTCCTGACCACACTTAGTCCCTTTCATCTTACTGTATTTCAGTACATTATAGGCTGTGCTTTAAACACCACAAAGCACCGACACTTGTGAACCTCCTACCCATCAGTACCTGAGTGTGTCCTGACTCTTTGCACGACTCTTTGTATATATGAAAATAATGCAGTTCAACCCCACCTAGGCTTTATGTTAGGCAGACTCGAGACGGTAGTTTCAGACCCCCCCAAACACACACAACACCCAGGAACAACTGGGAGATCTGAAGGTTTATTCCTGAATGAAGAGTAGCATGGGGCAGTAGTACACTCACACAGCCCAAACCAGCTCTCTCCCGCTCCCTACTGATAACCCAAAACATGACTTGAGCTAAACATCATCAAAGTTCATTCTAACTCAGCTAAAGTTTACCACACACTGTTTAAACACACTCTGTTGTCGCTAAGCTTTACATTCTGTGTTTCAGTTTAACCAAGATTAATGGCTTTTCAGGTTTATCAAGGCATTTTTAGGATGAGAAGCTAATCCAGTACATTTTACCCGTACAAGCATCCACACTGCTTCTGACAAAACTGGGTGTAGCACCCTCGCAATCCCTTTCCTATGTTTGGGTGTTAGGGATTACGAACTCCGAGGGCTCTCTGGTTCCTCTGAAATTATCAATTTCACATACACACTGCAAAGGGCCCAAGCTTGAATCTACGGGAAAGTCTTTTGCAGTTAGGACAGGAGTATTTGGCTTGTGTCCATAGCTACACCTTAAAATTCAACCCTTGCCAGTTTAACCAATTAAACCAAACCACGAATAGTGGAGAAAAATATACTGAGTTTAATAAAAATAGTAACTCAGTTTCTTCCCTTCCTTGATAGAAAAGTAATATAGTTAACATACTAAATATTTCTGCCACCGGATAACTGGATGAAAAGGAATAAACACCACCTGTTAAAAGCTAGCACCTACAAAGGACACCACTAAACAGGGCGCAACAGTTTACATTTACTTAGGTACTCGACCCAAATCTAGTGGGGATATGATACTTTAACACAGAACTACGATCTAATACTAATATCTCTGTCTACTTCCAGTAGTCACTTACACTCACAGTAATACCAGGGAAACGTCGGGGGAAATCTGACAAACTCAGTCTGGACTGCCCATTGAGGAATAACCAGAAAAGATTTATTGAGGAAAAAAAGGTTTACAGCATACAACGCGGATAGAATATAGGAGCCCCGCTGCCCGTTCTCCTCCTGAACGATGACTATATACAACTAACCTACATATCATATGTGTGGTGTGGTAAATACCCTGAGGCCCAGGCCCCGGTTGCCTGGTAGCAGCAGGGACACTACTCCCCAAGTTTGGGAGATGCAGGTCCTCCAACGTAGACGCATAAAGACAAGAAATCTCTGGAGACTGTGAGACGAGCCTCTGTCATCAGTAGGTCACAAGGCCAAGATGTCCAGAAGACAGAATAACATGAGCTGTACAGACACTTTAATCAACATATAGAGAAAACACCACTGACCTCTGACCCGCAAACTACTTCCATCATCTGCACACGCTTAGAATGAAACTCTGAAACTACTTCTACAGCAAACAAACTCTGAATCTCTCTCACAGAACAACCCAGTTTTTGCAGCTTCAGAATGAAAACTTAATGTTCAGTGAAGAAACTTAACAACCCAATAACAAAAGGTACAATTAAAAACTCAGTAAGTGCCAAAAACATTACCATGTAAACTAAGTGAACGTTCATCCTTCGTTTTTAAAGCAAATGTGGGCCCACACTCACACCCACACACTCACACTCCCCACACACTCTCCACACTCTCAACCCCAACACACTCTCTCACACTTCACACACACATTCACACACACAACATCACCCCTGTTGCAGGCATGTGACGGTCTTTGTGTCGGTGGGCCTTAAAAACAGAACAATGCAAGATACACCACGCAAGCGGCTACAAAGTCCCCCCTCGAGAGCCGGAGGAAATTCTGAACAAACCCGGCAGTTCAGACTCCTGTCTGTGGTAAATGTCTTCCTCGAAGCCGAAGAGAAGAGAACTCCCGTGTCGTCGGTGGAGCTAGCTGCTACCGCGAACTGACCTGGTTCGCACAAACAGTCACTAGAAAGGCGCACCCACTCAGCAAAAAGTTGGATCACTGCGGTTTTTACCCTCCGTAAGTTTAGTCAACGGTCAATTATTTACTCTCGTGTGAACACTAACTCAGTTTATTTAACATTTTAGCTATGCTGCTGCAGCCTCTCCCGAACTCCTCCGAAACCTCCTTCTCTTCGTCCTCCCCGCTCCGGCTCTCTCTCCAAGTCCCACCCCTAGATCACCACTATTGGTCAATGACAGCTGTTCAGCCAATGAGTTAAGAGTACTACTGACCTGCTGACACCAAACACATGTTCAGCTCGTACACTGCAACCTAGCTTAGCGAAAAATCTCTTAAAGCAACAGGAGCCTGTTTTAACAGCTATGAACGTTCGTGTTTTCTATGAACTATAAATACAGTTGTACAGATTTTTAACCAGGCTACATGGGCAAAACTGGGTGTTTACGTTGGGGGTCACAGTAATTCAGGCCCCAGCTACAACACAGGGAAGGAACCAAAATAAGAGCAAAGTCTAGCTACTTAACTGTTTAACTTATTATTATTATTATTATTATTATTATTATTATTATTATTATTATTTATTTAACTTTTAAAACACAAAAACATCAATTAGGAAACCAAAATAAAAGTTTTGGTGAAGTTCACATGAGAATATTCCTATAAATATTGAAACAAAACAAATAAAACAGGGAAAAGTAAATAATAAAAAAGTAATAATACCTCAGCTACACTTACAGACTTAAGGCTCATTTATATGAAACATTAAATATGTACATGGACAGAGCCTTATGTCTGTACTGTATTCATTTCTTCTGGATTTGTTTACATTCCTAACAGCTTATGGATACAGATGAAACAGAGTCGTACTGGATATCATGGAGGCATCACAGCCACTAGTTTAAACAATAAACATTTTTTTTTTACTTTTTAAGATAAGGCAAAACACGTGTTAGCTGGCTAGCCGCTTAGCATCTACATTGCTATTTCTTATTTTTTTTCTTATTCTTAAAACTCATTTTAAATCTTTGTACGAGTGTAAATGCCAGCCTTTAAACCAAGGGATGGACTGTATATTTTGTGTGTGTGTGTGTGTGTGTGTGTGTGTGTGTGTGTGTGTGTCTGTGCATTACGCCATCATCAGCTGACCCCTAATATCCTCTCAGTGGCACAACAGGGCCAAAACAACTGATAAACTCCAATCCAGTCATTCCCACTCCATGACTGCTCGTCTTTAGCCTGTTATTTTCAGGACATACTGCTTTGAGTTTCCTGTCCTGATGCTTTTATGAATGTTTAGATGTGTGTGAATATTTATGTTAGAAATGTAAAACTAATACAGGGTCATACAAGGTCAGAATGTTCATCTGTGTGTTGTTCTCTTTCAGTGTGTGGTGTTTATGAATGTTAATAATGATGTGAGTTTTTTTTTTCTCTCTACAGTCTGTCTAGCTGCAGTATTGCAGAGGAAGGCTGTGCTGCTTTAGTTTCAGCTCTGAATTCAAACCCCTCACACCTGAGAGAGCTGAATCTGGGCACTAATAATCCAGGAGAGTCAGGAGTGAAGCTGCTCTCTGATCTGCTGGAGGATCCACACTGTAAACTGGAGAAACTACAGTGAGTAACTGAATTACAGTCTCTATTTAAGATCACAATGACACCAAGAGAACTTTTAAACATACACAGTGTGTGTGTACTAGTGTTAGTGTTAGAGAGAGAAAGAGAGAGAGAGAGAGAGAGAAGGGATCTACATGTGAGTACAAAGTGCAGAATGTCTTGATATTCCTGAAATGAACTAGCCCTGGGAAAAAAAAAGTTGAGAGAGAGAGAGTGAGAGTAGAGATGAAGAGAGGGAGAGAGAGAGAGAGAGAGAGAGAGAGAGAGAGAGAGAGAGATGAAGAGAGAGCAGAGTCAATTTGTACCTTAAAACTATTTAATCTAAATGTCCTACAGGCTGTAATTCTACCCCAGATACAAAAACAGAGACTGTTAAACACAGACTGCACACACACTGCAGCTGCTCCACCGCACATCTTATCTTCTCACAAATTCATCACAAGCCAGCAGAGATCAGAGAGATGAAATGATTTTACACATCAATCCAAAACAAACACCACATATCAAATCATCATCAGTAATAAGTCAGTGTTGTAATTCGAGTTCATCAGCATTTTTATATCTACTACAAATTACATAGATATTTAAAGATGTCTGAGGCAGTAGAGTCAGTCTGTGACTCACTAAATAGGAGTTTAAAAGACTATTTAGAGCTTTAGATTTGAGTCAGTACTGAAAAGGTATATAAAGATCAGATTCAGTGAAACATGATTAAAGTTATTAAAGGTTATATTTGGAGTAGATACTGTATTTACTACATCCAGTGTTTTTCAGGGGTTTTACTAATGTTTATATTGCACAAGATTTATTTATTTTTTTACAAGGAAACAGGACAAATCAGATGAAAAACAGCATAAACAGCATCTGAAATTGGGTCACACACATGACAAAAACAACAAATAAACAAAGAAATGAAAGGACCAACTCAGATATGAGAATTTCCTATCCCTTTCGTGTAACTTTTCTCCCCCACAATGCCCCATCCCCTCCCTCCACCCTCCACCCCATTCCCTTTTCAGCCCCATTCAACTTCAACTCCATAACTCCCACCCCCTAAATATCCACCCCCCTTCTACTTTCCCCCACCCATTGACCCTAATGGCACCCGCTCAATAATAAATATATAAATAAATAGGAAAATAATGAATAATAATAATACAGATAAATAAATAAATAGATAAATTAACAAGAAAGGAAAAAAAATACATTTAAACAATAGGCCATCAGCATTATGAAGAACCTCGCTCATCCCTCACATGGACTTTTTTCACTGCTGCCGTCTGGCAGAAGGTACAGGAGCATCTGTGCTGTCACTCCACGGCTCTGCAACAGCTTTGTCCCACAAGCAGTCAGACTTCTAAACAACAGTGACTGAACCAAACACTGCCACAACCATGACCCCCATGACCCCTAGCATTTTAAATCTGTCTCCATCCTATTTACCTTCTTATACATTCCACACTTATACACCTTACACTAATACTCCTGCCCAGAACTGAGTCTTATTTGTTGTCTTGCATGTTGCACTTTCTGGAGTCTGTCTGCTGTTCTGGAAAAAAACATAATTTAATTTCACTGTGTACTTGTACAGAGCTGTAATGACATTAAAAACCACTTGACTTGAAGCCAGAGAGAGCAGAACTCCGATGCTCGGTGAAGCTAGGCGCTACCGCTAACTGACCTGGTTCAGCACAAACAGTCACTGGAAAGGCGCACACACGCAGCAAAGTTGGATCACTGCGGTTTTCCCTCCTTAAGTTAGTCAACGGTCAATTATTTACTGAACATCAACTCAGTTTATTTAACATTTTAGCTATGCTGTTGCAACCTCTCCCGAACTCCTCCGAAACCTCCTTCTCTTCGTCCTCCCCGCTCCGGCTCTCTCTCCAAGTCCCACCCCTAGATCACCACTATTGGTCAGTTACAGCTGTTCAGTTACTACAGTTACTAACCTGCTGACACCGAACATATGTCCAGCTCGTACACTGCAACCTTACATAGCGGAAAATCTCTTAAAGCAACAGGAGCCTGTTTTAACAGCTATGAACGTTCATGTTTTCTATGAACTATAAATACAGTTGTACATATTTTTAACCAGGCTACATGGGGAAAACTGGGCGTTTACTTTGGAGGTCACAGTAATTCAGGCCCCAGCTACAACACAGGGGAGGAACCAAAACCATAAGAGCAAAGTCTAGCTACTTAACTGTTTAACTTGTGTATTTATTTAACTTTTATTACACAAAAACATCAATTTGGAAACCAAAATAAAAGTTTTGGTGAAGTTCACATGAGAATATTCCTATAAATATTGAAACAAAACAAATAAAACAGGGAAAACACTTACTACACTTACAGACTTACTGCTCATTTATATGGAACATTTAATATGTATATGGACAGAGCCTTATGTCTGTACTGTATTCATTTCTTCTGGATTTGTTTACATTCCTAACAGCTTATGGGTACAGATGAAACAGAGCCGTACTGGATATCATGGGGGCATCGCAGCCAGTAGTTCAAACAAGGTGTTTGTCAGTTCTGTGTCCACATGGTGAAGTGAAGGATTTACTGGGTTCAGAGACCCCCACCATCAACAGTGCTGCCTGTTTAGTCTCTTTCATAATCTCACAAACCTCCTAATCTAAAACTAACAGAATTGCATCTAAATTACATCTGAAGCTTCTTATTTGCCAGATTTATGTTCAGATTTTTCTGTTCCACCTGGAAATGTACATTTGAGCCTTTACATCCTGGTGCTGACTGTCAGCTTCATCTTCCAATTCTCCTGTTCCAACTTAAATGGTGGAGCAGTCTTTATAATACAGTGAGCATTCTGGTCAAATCTGCTACTGTAGTTAGACTCCACACTCTGATTCATGTTACGATACAGTGATGATATTTATCTGTTCAAGTACAAGTTAACTTTCTTTACTGGAAAGTAAAAGACTTTAAGTACACTCACAGTAAAATACTAGTTTTTTAACTTTTTTTTTTAAGGAGCTTTACCTTAGACATGCATCACTGCAGCTGTAGTATATCTTAGGAGCAGGAGGAGAGCAGTGATAGAGACAGGAGGAGTGGAGGATACAAGGCCTGAGATGAGAACATTAACGGGTACACAGGAAGATACCAGTGTCTGATCAAATCAGGTATTTAAAATCTTTGAACATAAAGGTTTGGTATGTCACAACCTATTTAAGGGTATGTACCAAATCTATTAAATATCAGCCTTTACAGTAGTTAAGTCCAGTACTGATACTGTACATTATATTTAGTGAACTTGACGCACATCAGAGCAGAGATTTAGATATTGCTGGCTTGTAGTAATGGGGGTCTCTCGGCTTTAGGGGGGTAGAAACAGACCTATTAGCTGTTTATTGTAATTCCACAAATGCTGTTCCACATCACTGCACATACAGTATGTTACTGCCTTACCTAGAGTGGAGTTTTCTTATTTTAGAGGATGGGGTGGGATATAGTACCAAATGTGCCTCCAATGTCAGACTCACCTACACCCTTGTACCACCACATGTTGAAGGTGCAAGCCCACACAACGTCCTTTAAAAATGAGAAAAGGTTAGGTATATGCTGGGAGTCTCAAACTGTAAAGTCCACAAAGCATGGTAAGCTATTAATCATACTTTTACAACATTAGGTAGACGTATGTGCTGTGCGCCAACTAGCAGGTGATAGGATGAACAAAAATAAGAACCAGAATACAAAAAGGCCAAAGTTGTCCCCCAGCCCTGATCCATTTTGGAGTCAAGCTTAACTACTTGTACCGTAATGGGGAAAAGAGTAAAGTAAAGGAAAAACAGAAGTAAAGCAGAAACAATGTGCTGACGAGCTTTTTCTGCATTTTAGTGAAGGTGTAAATTTAATCCATCCAAATTTTATCCAGCTGTGTACTGGGCATTGCACAATTGTCGATGTAGGGCATGAAGGCAGAATATTCATCACCTTATACCTGAAATAACCTTCTATGAAGGAGCTTTTAGAGGTGGCGCCTAGTTACTATCACCACCACTGTGAAGAATTCTTAGAAAGTTTTGATCTAATAGAGCATTTCACATCAGACCATCATGAGATGTAATTTTTAAATACATTAATGGTGGGAGGGAGCTCCCAGGGTCTTTCTGATTTATCACTGTTTTACCATGATCATCACTAACATATAAATCTGAGCTGGAGACTCGTACAGGTTCACTGGTGGTTTTGTATAGTAAATAAAATGGCTATCTTTGTGTGGTAGACAAGACGGCCCTGTTTCCTATCACCACCATTGTATAATTCATTGTATAATTCAATAATTCAGGGGTTATACCTTAACCCCTGAATTATTCTAAACCGTTGAAAAGTCACTTGAATTCTCCTTTACGTGTATTTAAGATGCAGCTTCCACAGTGACAATTATATATTTCCCTTTTTCCTTTCTTCAGTACTGAGCACCATATGCTGAGAGTCATGTCCCTCTAAAACTACACATTTAATATAACGCTGCTCATGTTGTTTTTATTTTTCTCTCTACAGTGTGTTTAACTGCAGTATTACAGAGGAAGGCTGTGCTGCTTTAGTTTCAGCTCTGAAATCAAACCCCTCACACCTGAGAGAGCTGAATCTGAACTCTAATGATCCAGGAGAGTCAGGAGTGAAGCTGCTCTCTGATCTGCTGGAGGATCCACACTGTAAACTGGAGAAACTACAGTGAGTAACTGAATTACAGTCTCTATGTAAACACACAAACACAAATATTAGATATTATTAGAATGACATAAAATAATTTTACATACAGTGTGTGTGTGTGAGAGAGCGAGACAGTGTGTGTGTGTGTGTAAGACAGTGTGTGTATGTCTGTGTGTATGTGTGAGTGTGTGTGTGTGTGTGTGTGTTAAAGGTTATTGGGTTTGTGGTTCTGTGTTATGGTCAGGTCCTGTCTTGTCTTGTCTCTGTTTTCTTTGGTTGTCTGTTTCTTGTCTCTTCCATGTGTCTTTTGTTGTCCTGTTCCATGAGCTTCTGTTTGTTTTGGTTATTGCTCCTCCTGTCTCCTCTCTCTCCTTCTTTATCTTTCTCCTTCTCTCTCTCCCTCTCTCTCTCTTTCTCTCTCTCTCTCTCCTTCTCTTTCTCTCTCCCTCTCCCTCTCTCTCTCCCTCTCTCTCTGTCCTTCTCTCTCTATCTCTCCCTCTCTTTCACTCTCTCTCTATCTCTCCCTCTCTCTCTCCTTCTCTCTGTTTGCTGGGACCATGGCGGCTCCGATCAGCACGCTGTATAAGAGTTTGACGCGCTGACATGGCGTGAATGTGGAGTGTCGGGTGAGTGTGGAGTAGTGCTGCCTGGCGGTTGGAAGTGTGGTCGGACACAGTAACATCTTATCGGCCTTACGGATTAACAGCGCTGTGGTTCTGTTTCTCAACACTGTGGAGAGGGCCAATGACCTCGTCCAAACCAGCATTGTTCTACAGGACCAGCTCACACCTGTACACCCTCTCAGCACCCCGGCCAAGAAAGTCATCCTGTCCAACATCCCTCCATTTATTAAAGACGAACACCTCACTAGAGAATGCTTCCGGTTCAGGAAACTGGTCTCCCCCATTCGGAAAATCCCCCTCGGCTGTAAATCCCCCCTGGTCAGACACCTGGTCTCGTTCCGGAAGGTGGTCTACATGGTTCTGAAGGATGGCGCTGACGCAATGGACGTGACTTTTAAACTGAGGGTGGACGGGTTCGACTACTCGGTGTTTGTTTCATCCGACACTGACATCAGGTGCTTTGGGTGTGGACTGCTTGTTCATCTCGTCCTCACCTGTCCCGCCAGGAGGAACGAGGCAGGCGCGAGCGAAGGTGCTGGTGATCCGGAGCCTGAGGCGGCTGAGCCCGCTACAGAGGTGCAGCGACCTGACACGGTGTGGGATGTACACGGTGGCGAGCTGCAGTGAGCCTGCTGAGGAGCGAGCACCAGCGCTACAGGAAGGTGTTGCTATGGAGACGGACCCGGTGTTCAAGACTCCCGTGAAGAGGAAGAAGGGGCGTGTGCGGAGTGCGGCCAGTAAGCAGGCCAAGCAAGGTGAGCGAGGCGATGACACTGACACTGACGATGGACAGTCGGATTCCGGCTGGTCCATGAGCTCACAGGAGGATACGTCCTCGACTGTTTACACTGCGGATGAGATCAAAGCCTTCCTGCAGCGCACTAAAGGGCAGAAGCTGGTGCAGGTCACTGGGTGCATCTCGGACTGGTCTCAGTTGGTTCACGACGTTGGTCATTTTAGGAGGAAGGCCTTTACTGAGCTGGAGCTGTACCGCTTAAAGAAGCTACTGACCAGACTCAGAAAGGAGAGCACTGATGATGGACATGCTGTGGGTTAGAGCTCTTTTAACTGTGCTGTGTTTTACTGTGAGCGGGTCTCTTTTACACCACCACACCATGGAAGGTTTTAAGATCTCCACTCTGAATGTGAAAGGAGCGAGGTATGGTGGAAAGAGAGCTAAAGTGTTTGAGCTGGTGAAACAGAAGAGACTGGATGTGGTTCTGCTCCAGGAAACTCACAGTGATGTAAATAATAGTGCGGACTGTATTAAGGAGTGGGAAAGGCTTGCGTTTAAAGCCATCACACCTCTATGAGTGGTCAGGGTTGTGGTTTTATTTGCTAAGAGTTTTATCCCATGTTCTAGTGATGTAGAGGAGATTACACCGGAGGCTGTTAAAGTTGAGAGCTTGTTGTGAGAATGAGGTCTTGGTTTTTATCTGTGTCTATGCGCCTAGAGGCTGGCCTTTCTGGATACCCTCCACAGTGTGGTGCAGAACTCTGATGTAAATGATCTCTTGGTTCTGGGTGGTGATTTTAACTGCACTGCTGAGGCCATAGATAGGAATCACATGGAACCACATCCATGTTGTAAGTCGCTCTGGATAAGAGCGTCTGCTAAATGTCTTAAATGTAAATGTAAATCCTGCTCCTGCAGATGGTCTGCGTGAGCTGGTGGAGGCGAATGAACTGTCGTGACGCTGGAGGTGACTCTCCATGCAGAGCAGAGGGCAGTACACAGGACTCATTTTAAGGATCACATGCTCTCACTAGCTAGGCTGGACCGGCTCTATGTGTTTACGCATCACTGTACTGTTTCTCTCCCACCAGTGTCTTATCTACCCTGTGGGTTTTACAGATCACTGCTCCGTGTGAAGACCCAGAGAGCATACTGGCACTTTAACACTGCCCTTTTAGATGAGGCGAATTTTAGAGAGTTTTTTATTTTCTTCTGGGACACGTTCAGATTGCAGAAGTCTTCATTTAACTCGGTGCTACAGTGGTGGGACATGGCCAAAATGCAGGCAAGGGTTTTCTGTCAGCAGTACTCTCTTAATGTCACAAGGGACATCGCCAGACCTCTGAAAGCTCTGAAGATGGAAATAGTGGAGCTGCATTTGGGGGGGAATTTGGGGGCGACCATGGGAAATCGAGAGCATACTGAAACTCTCAAAAGAAAAACAGCCACACTGGCTGCTGCTGGTGCCAGGGTATAGGGTGCACTGGTTCGCTCACGCTTCACTGGGCTTTCGAGAGTGCGTCTGCGTCTGAAATGGACGCTCCCTCTAAGTTCTTTTTCGGCCTTGAGCAGAAGAATGGACAGAGAAGGTTCGTGCACGCTGTGCGGACAGAGTCAGGGGATTTCCTGTCGGAGCCTGCTGAGATTCGCAAGTGGACAGTCACCTTCTTCTCTAAGCTGTACAACAGGGGTACCTGAGCTGGAGGAAAGCTTTCTTCACAGGCTGTGAAGTTAACACGGCAGTCTGCTGAGATGGTGGACAGGGCATTGTCCCTGAATGACCTGTACACGGCACTCCAGGGTATGGAGAACAGGAGGGCGTCAGACATTGACGGTCTTCCCGTAGAGTTCTACAAGTCCTTCTGGTCTGTTTTGGGGCAGGACGTGTTGGATGTGCTCAGGGCAAGTTTGGTGGAAGGAAAACTTCTACTGAGTTGTCGAAGGGCTGTCCTCACACTCTTTGCAAAGAAGGGGGACCTGACTGACCTGAAGAACTGGCGCCCAGTTTCACTGCTGTGTACGGACTAGAGTTGCACGATGCACCGAATATTCGATTATTTTTCGATACTACATTGTCACAAACGATGCGGTTCTTTAGCGTTCGATACTTTCAATACTGTATATAGGGGTTGCACATAAGCGGCGCGAGAGGGAGAGATAATGCAATGAGGTGTAGAGAGAGAGAGAGAGAGAGAGAGAGAGAGAGATGTGCGTGATCATGGAGAGAGAGAGAGAAACTGCGGTGCACGTGGCCGTGGACAGATTGTATTCACGTGTACTAATTTGACTCGGTTGAGCGACACACACACACGCAAGCCAGCAGCGAGACAGCAGCAGCGTGCGTAGCATGGCGATCGGCTAAAAAAAAAAGACGTCCTCTCGATTCGTTCGCGGACTTGGTGGGACAAAACGCGTCCGAGGTATGAAGTATGGGCCATATTTTGATAGGTTTGACAGAATACCCTGTTGACACCCACTGGTTTTTTCTGGCAAAGGAACCTTAAACAGGCAAAAAGATTTCCCACTGTTGTAGTTTTCAGAAACAAAAGAAGAGGTTCTAGTTTTTGTAAGAAGATATTTAGTTAATTATATTATAGTGCACATTATAATAAATGTAACTTGATTTTTGTTAAATGTTTATTTTTAGACTAAAAAACTTTGCAATCCAGATTGTGTCAAATCTTGCCAAACCTGGGTGGACTGTGGAGGCCCGCTCTTAAATTGCACAGGGGAAACGCCGGCATGGTTCTGGGGCAAAGCCAGTTGCAAACCCTTTACAGAGTCTGTGTTGATAGGTGATTAAAAGGAAAAGGCTGATGGCGAGTTTGATATGCTGTGCCGCTACAAAGCCGGAAGTGGAGAGTACTATACAAACCACCGGTAACACAAAAAGCTGCTGACCTCCAGTGGAGAGTCCTACATGGCATTGTGTCCATCAGCTCTTTTATCTCTGTTTTAACACCCTGAGGTCTCACAGGAGTAGTCCCTTCTGTTGGACAGGGAGCGGTCTCTTCTTCTTTATGAGGTGTTTTAGACTGCGTCCTCTGTTCTCGGGTTTTACAGAACGTTTTTACTGGTTTTAGTCTCGTTTTACACACCAGGATTTTATTATTGGACAAAGTTATGTCAGGAGCCAGAGATTTAAAGCAGCTACTGAACTCGTCCTTGGCCAAGCGGAAGTTGGCGATTACATGAGCAGGAGAACAAAATTGAGCCAGAGGCTCAGGACCATGATGCCACACAGGTCTTCACGAGCTGGTGAGGCGAGGGTGAAAGGTAGTTTTAATTATTATAGGAGCATGAAGGACCTGGACTCCTTTCGCTCGTTTGGTGCTCTGAGGACGTAGGTCTGCTCAGTGGGAGTAGGGTGAGCTGGTGTTTGCACCAGGTTTTATTTGAGTGAAACAGGTTTTATTTTCGTCCTGTTCTTATCTTTTATGCTCTGTTGATGGGTTCTGCCGTGTTACATCCTTTTCCTTAATTAATTACCTTATGACCTGTCTATAATATTTATTACTGTACAGTGTTAAAGAGAGGAAGGTTTAAATAAAGGTTGAAGTCAAAAAAGTCTCTCCCCCTCTCTCTCTCTCTCTCTCTCTCTCTCTCTCTCTCTATCTCTCTCTCTCTCTCTCTCTCTCTCTCTCTCTCGCTCTCTCTCTCTCCTTCCCTCTTTCTCTCTCTGTTCCTCTCTTTCCTTCTCTTTCTCTCTCTCCCTCTCTCTCTCATTCTCTCTCTCTCCTCTCTCCCTCTCCCCTTCTCTCTCTCTCTCTCTCTCTCCCTCTCCTTCTCTCTCTCTCTCCTTCTCTCTCCCTCTCTCTCTGTCCTTCTCTCTCTCTGTCTTCTCTCCTTTCTCTCTCTCCCTCTTTCTCTCTCTCTCTCTCTCTCTCTCTCTCTCTCTCTCTCTCCTTCTCTCTCCCTCCCTCTCTCTCCCTCTCTTTCTCTCTCTCGCCTCTCTCTCCCCACACCACCATGCATCACAAAAACACGTTAATTCCACATCCAAAGTTTCTGATGTGACAGCTTGTGTGTGGGAAGAGAGAGAGGAGAGAAGAGAGAGAAAGAGAGAGAGAGAGAGAAGATCTTTTATTATTATGTGTGTTTTTATGGTAAATAAAGATGTTGGAGTTGTTCTTCTCTCTACAGTCTGTTTTAAACTGCAGATTACAGAGGAAGGCTTGTGCTGCCTTTAGTTTTCAGCTCTGAAAAATCAAACCCCTCACACCTGAGAGAGCTGGATATGCGCTTAAAATAAGCCAGGAGAGTCAGGAGTGAAGTGCTGTCTGATCACTGGAGGATCCACACTGTAATTGGAGAAAAAACGTGAGTTTACTTAGTTACAGTCTCTGTATACATATTCTCCCAGTGGATGTAGATCTACATTTGATTTAAATCTCCTTCTTAAACACACACGACGTAGAGATAGTTGTGTCTGCGAGGGGGGAGGTGTTGTTTGGTTTGTATGAAGAAATGAATTAGTAGGGTTTAATGGAAGATTTTGTGAGGGTTGTATTGTTGAGATGTTCAGTTAATCTTCTGATACAGCTTCTGTTCTGTTTATGTTTTGTGTGAAATAGTTCTGAATATTTAGGGTTTGTAGTTTTTGTTGATGTGCTGCCTGGTTGATGCGTCTGATGCCCCTTTCCTACCAAGAATGTAAATTTCTTCCTGTGTGTTTCAGACAGACAGACTAAGAGAGTTACTTTCTGTAATTACCTGATTTATTTTACCAGTGTTAGTGTGTATGTTCGAGGAGAGTCTGTGTTTATATATATGTGTACACTAGCAAATCCACGCAGAATAAAAAATCATCCAGTGGAGAAGTTTGACAATATAAAGTCTGGTGGCTAAAATGTTTGAAACAAACCTGCAATTAAAATATACATTCGGGCAAGCGCTTACGTGTGGGGGTTGCTAGCATGTGTACTGATTTCCAAGTCACTGGGTTCGGCGACCAGGACTGGTGTGGGGGATGGGACCAATGAGTTAAAGGAGCTCAAGGTGATGAAGTTGATGAACATCATTTCGTGGTGTAAGTGTGCTGTTTGTCCAGGTGGGTGATGGGACCTCCGTTGCCAGTTTTGAGGAAGTCCACCACTGCATGGGTGTGAACCTGTTCTGGTCAAAATGAGCAACAGATATGATTGTAAGCACCCGTAAGAGAGAGATGGCTCACTACTGGCTGGGGGGCTAGCGGGAAGGGAGGTCTGCAGTCAGTAATGGTTTGGTAGAATTAGATCAGCGAGTATTGGTTTAATTATCGTGCTGATGCAAGGTGGTGCGCTTTCTCTAGTGATGGTGTTTATCCGATGATCTTGTGTGTGGTGGGTGGAAATCTGAGTGCTGACTGTTATAAGGGGGTGCGTTTATGTTTGATCATTCGTGTCACTTTTTTTCTGTTTATTACAGCATCATGAACCTGACATGACCTGACTTGACCGGAGTCGACACATGAGGAAGAAGAGGAAGAGGACGAAAGTCTTATAGACCACACACTGTATGTGAATCTACATGGTTGATGTGTGTTTGGGGTCTGTACTGGTCAAAATCTGTTGAACACAGTTGTAAAGTGTACAGAGCTGTGTGCTTTCCTCCTGACCCCACTTCCTGTTACCAGTGACTCGCACCTCCTGTGTCCATCAAAACGACCTTACATGTGGTGACTGAGAGCATGTACAGGAGGAGAAGATACTGACGTTCTGATAACGACAGGAGGAGTCATCACTCAGGACTAGTGGAAAATGTTGGTAGACTGTGAATAACAATCCTTCTTAGAAGCTCCACACTGAGCTCTACTTACAGCGAGGATCAAACACAGGAGCAGCAAACATAACATGTAGTGTACTGTCTACCACTGTTGTATCAATTAATACATCACTGTATATAGTTATACACCACTGTGTATATGTACCACAGACTTCATGTGAGCCACAAAACATTACATTTGCAAAAAATTTCTAGTTAGGTCATGTGGGTAATATTTGAGTCGAGTGTTTTGCACTAACGCTGCACCACCAACCGTTAGCACAGAAAAACTAGCCTGAGTGGTTTAATGCAGTCGAATCGTTTATACGCGCTTTTTCTCTCCACTCTGTCCTTGCCCCTTGTGCTTGAGGAGAGAGACCCTGCATCTAGCACATTAACAAGTTCAATGCCACAATATGAAAAGAAACCCACATAGCTCAAATGCTTAAAACTAACAGTACCTCCCTTTACGAGTGGAGCAAACACGACACCTTCACACATAAAAGAGTTTAAGCTATAATTTAGTAAATGTGGAGTAAAAAGATTTTATTGTCCTACTCTGAGCTGCTGCCCAGACCTACACGCTATGAGAAAAGGGGGGTCAAAAGCTGGCATATTTAGTCCTAGAGGTTACATTTATGATGTGCTTAAAAAGAGTCACGCACGGGTTCATATAAAACTAACAATAAAAAAAACATATTGTTTGTTGAAAAAGAGTTTATTTAATTAGTATGCCCTGGCATGAGGTGTGTTTGTTCTTCAGCAACAGACGGAAAACAGAACGTTAGCTTCATTTACTTGGTAAAAATTACATTTGAACTGGTCGTAAAATTACGTACCTGGTTGTTCAAGAGACCCTATTAGAAAAAATGCGCATCCTGTAATTAAGAGGACATGTACGTTTAATTTGATATATGGATATGAGTACGCTAGTAGGTTAGTTGTTGTACAGTGCTATAAGACAACTTGAATTGTGATTATGACGTGATGATTGAGAGTGAGACTTGAACACAAGGGCAAAGGTTCAGGTTTTTTAAGAGCACCCGAAATTCTGGAGAAACAGATCTTCAGCTGCACCATGGATTTTTGTTCTGCAAAAGTGATGACAGCCCACCCAAAGGAAACTGAACTGAACTGGGACCACTCTTAAGTCCATTCTAAGCTACCCAGTTATGGGTAATAGACCTTCTTGTTTTGCTTTTTGTCAGAATCAACAAGACTTAATTCATGACACACCCTGAGATAGAAACACAGTCGAGGTTTATTATAGAAGTTCGTTAGATACAGCTCAACATAACCCAAACAGGCCATCCCTACACAGAGGGAAAGGCCGAGTCAGAAATCCAGGAGAACAAGCACGAAGGATAAAAAACCAAATACCAATTCAACCAGCAAACAAACCAAAGAGAAAATCCGAAAAGGAAATAACCATAGTACAGAGAGAGTCTAAACCACGGACAACAGAGATCGCTAGTGAAAAAAAATGCACTTAAGTGTATTTGAAATGGGTACCGCAATTTGTATGTATGTTGTTCAATATACTAGCAAATTTTTTTTGCACTTGCTTTAAAGTGATATGTTAAAAATGTATTTCTATTGGGCTTGTCATCACAAATGCCTGCATTTGCTTATACTTCAATTCACACTTGTTGTAAAAAATATAATATAAATATACTTTACATTAATACACTTCTATTAAGTACCATTTAGAAATTATTTCATTGAGCAATTAATTTAATATACTCCATAAAAATACTTGTCTCCAACAAAGACCTTTTTGTATATTTTAACTATAGTTGTATAATAAAAAAAACCGATACACACAGGAATACACTTAAAAGCACAATTACAAAATATTATCATATTAAAATGTCATACAGTTTGTCTTAGGGTGTATTTATTAGGAACTGAATTTTTATTACTACAATATCAAAATATATCTAAAACTACATTGTAGTATTACATTATTATATATTATAATTGAGTATGTGTGTATCTATATTTGATTTCAAATGTTTAAATTGTCTTTTATAATGAGGAAAATATGATATACAAAAGAACCACTGGTTCAGGTACTTTGTAACTACTATAATCCAATATTTTTTGCATTTTTCACATTATGCTGTATATTTTTGCAAAATATACACACACAACACTAGCATAAGGTAGGTATACGAGTGTTAAGCACTATGTCAAGTGTATTAGTAAATCTGAAAATATTTGTCAGGTGTGTACGGAAAAGAGCTCACATTAATTAATGCTAAAAACAGTTTATTTCGCATACCAGCCAGAGTACTACAGGACCAATTTCACATAACTCATTGTTAATCAGGAACCCTATATATCAACAAGCTTGATACACAAATCACTGCTATCCTATAGGAAATGCTCTTACCAACATATCATATGTCTAGTATTATTAGTCCTTTTCAACAATATTTGGCAGATGAATAGCATAAATATTTGTCTTTGTGAACATAACAGGTACACATTTTCTTTGGATCTGAAGTGAGGATTGCACTGCAAAACAACATTACTGGTCTCCAGTTACCTTTAGTCATTAATGTAGAGGATAAATATTCAGTCTAATACACTCTGAGCAAAGCTTTTCTGGCTGTTTGCGAAGCTCCTTATACTAAAAAACCATTAAAATATATCTGCACTACAAGTCCACATCTTCTGATTTAAAAGCCACACAAAACCTCTTACTTTGACTGGGAAAACTCTACAGACGTCTTTTGAATGGCTTGGAAATTCCCTGGAGGGTGTAGTCAAGCTTTTCCACCGAGGGAGTCTCCTAATATTTGAGTGGGTAACATGTTTTGTTCCATTAAAAAAACCCTAGTAGAGTTCCGTTAAAATTAATATAATATATATATATATATATAATATATATAATAATATTAGATATATATATATCTATATATAGGTTATCTATATATATATATATATATATATGTATATGCAGTTGAAACCAAAAGTTTACATACACTATATGTGACAAAGGACACATAAGCAGTTTTTTCTCACTGCATCTGACATGAAAATAATAATAAACTTTTCCCTTTTAGGTCAGTTAGGATTACCACAATTATTCTGAGTTTGCTTAACACGTTAGGAATACTGAGAGAGGAATTTTTTAAGGAAACTTTTTATTACGTTCTTTCAAGCTCGCACAAAGTTAAATACATTTCATTAGTATTTGGGTACTATTGCCCTTAAACTGTATGACACTTGGGTCAAACGTTTTTGGATATACCGTCCAACAAGCTTTCACACTTATGTTGGCAGGAATTTAGGCCCATGCCTCCTGACAGAACCTGGTGTAACTGAGGCCATGTTTGCTAGGCCTAGCGCCGCTTGCTATGCCACACGCCGTTTCAGCTTTTCGCCCCCAAAAATTTTCAATAGAATTAGAGATCCAGGGCTTTTGGTGGATGGCCACTCCAAAACATTAAACTTTGTTATCCTTAAGCCACTTTGTAACCGAGTTTGGCAGTATTGCTTTGGGTCAATTAGTCCATTTGCGCAGATCCATATTGCGCCCAAGACTCCGCACACACTTCCTGGCTGAGAGATGTCTTGAGATTGGTGCTTCAAGTATTTTCCACATAATGTTCTTTACCTGTCCACATGATGCCATCTTATTTATGTGAATGTGCCACCAGTCCCTCCTGCAGCAAAAACCACTCCACAAAACATTATGCTGCCACCCCGTGTTTCACAGTTGGGATGGGATGTTCTTACGGTTTTGCAAGCTTCCCCTTTTTCCTACCAAATTCGTACACACAATGGTCATTCCAGAGGACCAAACAGTTCAATTTTGATTTTGTCAGACCACAGGACATTGCTCTCCAAAAATTAAGGTCTTTTTCCCTGGTGTGCATTTGCCAAACATTAATCTGGCTTTTTTAGTTTCGGTGTGGAGTAAATAGGATTCTTCCTGGCAGAGTGGCCTTTCAGCCCATGTCGAATACAGAACTCGTTTCGAGCTGTGGATAAAGATACACTCTTACCAGCTTCAGCCATCATGTTCACAAGGTCTTTTGTTTTGCTCTTGGGTTGAATTATGCACAATTCGCAACCCAAAGCACGTTCATCTCTGGGACACAGAACCTTTTTTCCCTTCTCTGAGCGGTATGATGGCAGGACATTACCATCTTTTTTGTACTGCGGATTATAATTGTTTTGTACAGACGAACGAAGGCCACCTTCAGCATCTGGAAATGTAGCACCTCAAGGATGAGAGACCAGACTTTGTGCAAGTCCACAAATTCTGTCTTCCTGATATCATTGGTGATTTCTTTCGGACTTTCCCATGATGTTTACTCAAAGAAGCATGCGTGTTCAGGTGTGCCTTAAAATACATATCCACAGGTGGTGTTCTGTAATTAACTCAGAGTTGCCTAATAAACCTATAAGTAGTCTTGACACAAAGAAATGACCCATCTATCATATGGGCTGTCCCAAACTGTTACTGGCATAGTAAATTCTTAGTGAGTATTTAAACCCTTTGTGAGCTTGAAGAAAGTAATAAAAAATTCTCTCTTCTCAAAGTACTAAAAATTACGCAAATATGAAAATAATTTGGGTAATCCTAACTGACCTACAAAGGGAAAAGTTTATTCGGCATTCAGCATGTACGACCCCAGTTTTGAGAAAAAACAATGCATATTGTCTTTGATATTATAGGATGTAAACTTTTGTTTGTCGACAAGTATATCTATATAATGGTCTAGGGATGTAGCTTTTTCTTTTTTACACACGTACAAGTTTTGTCTAGTACCAGTTTACTAGAACAAGAGCATTTCACGACCTCAAAACCACTCCTGACAATATATTTTTGCTTATATTTAGACAGATAATATATAATTATTCATCGTAATTATTATATAAAAAATAAATATAATTATATTTAGCCGTTATATTGTAAAAACCGAAATATGTCGTAAGTCCCTGTAGGGACTGGGCAGTAAATAATATGAAATCCTGCTACTCTCAAAGGAGTGATATCCAGTGGGGGTTTTGGATGCATGATTACATATATGGTGCACAATTAAAATATACGGCACCACTCGCCGAACTTTAAATATACTGTACACGATAAACACAAACAGTGGAACTTACCCGTATAAAGATTTTTCTTCCTGTATACAGTTGTTTCGCCACATGTGGGGAATAAATGTCCTGTTGTAGGCTTTTTGGCTAGCGTATGTTTTTTTCACGAGCTTCTGCAGTAAGGAATGCATATAAAGTTATTTTAGACCATAAATCTTTATTATGTTTTACATACAGAAGACATGCAATCTGGCTTTATAGCTAAACAGTATTTAAAATCTTTACCTGTTGTTTTTGTAGTCGTCTGTATTTTGTTGTTTTTGGTGTTGCAGATGTCCACATGAAAGTCAAAAATGTCTCTTGCAGCTTTTCTGCTTGAAGACATGGCTGCTAGATCCATTTGTCGAACAGGAGAACATTGAAAAACAGTTTTGGCGCGATGGGTCATTGGAACCTCAAGCCAATCAGAGGCACACCTATTAGGATCCGAATCTTCTTCCTGGCACGGGTCCGGCTTAAGGTTGGAAGTCCAAACTCGTTGTTCTGGGAGCCTTTCATTATGGGAAATTCAAGTTCGCCATTTTGTATTTCAGGAAACCAAAAGTGTCAAGTTGTAAAGTACCAACGCTTATTAAAGACCAAATGGCAAACAGTTTTCACAAATTAGGTCTTGCCCCGACCTGGCAGAAAAAAACCAATGATGGAGGGTAGAAATGAAGTGACCCACTCCGAAGATACCACTGCAGCCGAAGTGCGGTCTGTTTGGAGGGGGTGCTATTTAGAAATCTAAAGTTAGATGATGTGGTAAAGCTAAGCCGGCTGGATGCTCGCCAGCTATCTGCATAGCTGCCAGTTCATAAGCTACTAGTAGCTAAGGTCGTAATATTAAACGTTAGCTAGATAGCTGAAGTGAACCTAAAGAGTCGTCTTCAAAGAAGTCCAAGTGTTTTAAAAAGTGGTAAGATAACCCTCTTCCTTTCCTCCAATTTTGTCAGAGTGTACCAAAAAAATGTCTTTAAAAGGCAAAGATATCTGGAAAGTTGAAAAAAGAGGGTGATGATGAAGAAAAGGGGGGGCCCTTCAGAAGCCAGCAAAGCATCTTGTCAAGCAACGCGGAGCTGACCACCACCAGGGCCCAGGTAAGCAATAATTGGGTTTATTCTATTTGGTGTAATGCAGTTTATAAATCATCTTGAAAAAAGTATAGTTGGTTGCAAATTTTATCTAGGACACAAATATTCGGATAGTTGCAGACAGAACAATAAACTTTTTCCTTGGGATTAGTTCAGGTATTATGGGTTTTTTGTAGCATAATGTAGCAAAACCTTACTCCATAAAATTATTTTGCACTTTAAATGTGAAACTTGTCTAAAAAAATAACACATTGAGCGAATGGTGTGAGAGAGTATATAAATAAGAATTTACATTTAATGATATGTGCTAACACTTGCCCAAAACCGTTATCCTTTTTACCTTCGACAAAGAATGCAAAGTACACAGGCAGAACAGCGGAAGTGAAGAAAATCTGAAGAATACCCTATACAAAAAAAATTCCTTACATCCACACAATAGATTCTGATGACACAAACATCGACAGGGTTGCAAGATATGAATTTCCTTTTTCTCATTTTTTTTATCATACCTTCATAAAATAAAAAAAATTCACTTAAATATTATTATATCATATTACCACAAACCAAACCCTCTTTCTCCTTTTCTCCCTTTTTCTATAATATTAATTCTTCATTATTCTCAATATAAATTACTATCAACTTATACAATTACACATATCATTTCAATACTTCTTATTCTTACCCCATAAATCTAACAATCAATTCATATTCTTCTCCCATTCTTTACTTATCATTATTTTTCTTTTTCAACCACTTTCTTCATTTATCAAACGAACACCTTTTTTCTTCTTAATACTTTTCAATATATCTCTTATTATTTCCATCCTTTATTATAATTAATAATAATGTAATACAAATATTAAACTTTTCATCCCCCCCTTCTCCCTACTCTTAACACCCTCCTACCTCCTCTTCCTCCTCCCAATCCCCCTCCTCTACCCCATCCCCTTCTTCCCCCCCATCACCCCTCTCTCCTACTCTTATT
>JAMWET010007186.1:137500-153706 GCA_024036415.1 Prochilodus magdalenae | reverse complement strand
GCATGAAGAGGTGGAGATGTACACCTGGAACTTGCGAGGGAGTCACCCTGGATGTGACGGGTTTAAAAAAATTTAAATTGATCTTGTGTCACACGGAGTCATCGTACCCATTGGTACTGTGATCTTGCACTCGTGAATTGGCCTTAAACTTACAACTGTCCGCGTAGTAACTGGACAACGGCCCACTAAAATCGTGAATAAAACACTCACCGTCTCGTAGATCCGGGCTCTTTTCTACTTATGTATGAGTTCACAGTGCATTGTGCGTCGGCGCTCCATGCCATTTCTTTTGCAGGACTTGTTCGGGAGTTTTTTTCCCATAATCACGCCGGTCGGGGCGGGGGCGGCTCAGGCGTTTTCCTCTAACGCCTGTTTCAACACGCGTAGTCAGCCTCCAACTGGTGCACGCTCCAACTGCTCTGCACCACTGCCTGATTCCGTGAGCCCACCCTCACCTAATTGCAACAACACCCACTACACACTTTTTTTATTACTGGGGGAGGGGGGCGTTTTTTTTTTTTAAAACATTTTCTGATTTAAAACTCATTATTACTCTTTACCTTGCCGCTTATCAACTACCACACTTATACTGGGACTAAACAGGAAATACCTAAAATCTGGCCCACCCTGGAAACATACTGTAGGATCTGTTTTGTGGCAAGGCGTTCCGTACTGTTATTGCCAACACTTGAAGAAAACTCCATGCCCAGATAATTCCTTTCGGGGAGAATTATTTATCCTGGATGCTGGGTTTTTGATGATTGTGAAGATTTAGTCTTTTTTATTGAGTTTTTCTTACTCAAAATGATTTTTAGGAATTCCCATGTGTGAACGTCACTGCAGCAAAATTCGAATGGTCTCTAACGATCACTCTTTCTGTGACTCGTGGCCTTGACTTCTGGCGTTTTCTGTTCTTATTTTGTGTCCACGAAACCCGAGGGACAATACAAAAAGCACCTTCCTCACCCTCTGCGAATCTCAGCGAACCATAGCCGTCAATGTCTGGCAGGAAGTTGGTGAGTGTACCCCACCATGCCCCCTGCAGGCAATGCAGTGCCCTGCAAACAGGAATCGTCGCTTGTTGTTGCCTCGTCGCTCGTCACAGGTCAGGCCTCTGCTCTCTCTGCCCATTGGCCACAAACGAATTCAATCACATCCTCCAGCTTTCGGTCCCCTAAGACATTACGCAGGAATACAGCCAGTCCACCACACAACGCTCCGTTATACCTGTACGTTTTACCTGTGCCGTTATACCTGTGCCGTTTTACCTGTGTGCGCCGTTATATCCTGTGCCGTTATACCTGCGCTGTTTATAACCTGCGCTATTTTATACTACCCTCGTGCTTGTCATATTAACCTGTTAAGCTGTTTTTTACCTGTGCTGTTGTACACTAGCGTGACTGTTCATACCCTGTGACTGTTTTATAACCTGTGCTCTGCGATTTTCTTACACCTGTGGCTGTTTGTTAAAGCCTGTGCTGGTTTTACTCTGGTGCACGTATGTACCTGTGCTGTTGTACTTGCTGTTTTACCTGTTGGACCGTTATACCTGTTGCTGTTGGTACCCCTGTTGCCTAGTGCGTACCTTGGTCTGTTGTGACCTAATGTGCTGTTTTAATTATACCTGTGCTGTACTAGGGGAAGTGTGTGTTAATTACAGGTGAGTTTCCTTGTGGCGTCTGGAAGGTGTAAACAGTGTGTTGTTTGCTCTATCCTGGGCAGGGGTATAGAGATCAGCAGTTTGCTGGGCCGTGGGGTCCGTTGTCCATGCTACGCCCTGTCTTGGCTGCCGATCATCCTGCCAGCATTGCCAATACACATGTGAAAATGGTGTTGCAGATCAAAAAACACTCTCCGGCGCAAGGCTGTGTGTCTCTGTGCCCCCCCCCCCCCCCCCTTGTGTGTACGATGCCTGCTCGTGGCCTTTCGTGCCAGGTGCAGACCCTTCGCTGCAGCCAGACTCCTAAGCTCAAACAGTCGTGAGGAGTCATATATCTCCAGCCGTGCGTGGGGAACCGTGCACTGCCAGCACCTCCTGCACAAACACAACCGATGCCCGCATGTGTTTCCTTACCCCCACCTGACTGACGCACAAACTTCGTCCTGAAAAGATTAGAAGATTCGACTGGCAAGAAAATTAAGAACTCTGGAGAACTAGTTGGATTTCCCAGTCTGGGTTTTTCGAGATAACTACGGTTCCTCTCGTTTGCTGCTAGGCCAGACAGCTTTATCATGGGGCCAGTTATCTGTTGGACCAAATTTAGAGCATCACACCTGCGTATTTCTGTACAGGGTGTGTTATCTTGTAGGATAAAGGTGGACCTGCGGACGCCATGGTGACAGTCGCGAAAGTCTAATACTGTCATCTCGTAAGAGAGGAATAATTGGTAGAGGTATTTCCAGCCGGTTGGAACCTCCAGGTAGAAATGAACTGTTGTCTCTGAGTACTGCAACAGTGCGATGGACAAATGAATCGTGAGGAAGAGAAAGGATACAACAGCGCTTTGCCAGCATTGTATGGGCCAGGCTTTGCTTAATAATTCTGGAATTATTAATGGTGTGATTGTATATACAAGCCTGCGCTGACAAACAGCTCATATGAAAGTGGGCACTGGAGGTTCTGGACTTCAAATGAACTGGATTAATATGGCGGCGGGTACCTGAAATATTTCGCCCAACTCTAGAACCGTTCTCGTTTTCTCTGCCATTGGTGAGGATTGAGGTTGTACTGGATTGTAATAACTTGCATTAATAAACTTCACAGTATTTATTTTCTATTTCCACAAACATTGTTCATTTATACAGATCTTCTCATCCCGACTAATATCTAACTCTACTCCTGAAATTACCAAGACATATCGATTTATAAAAAATAATAGTACTATAGAGATATCTGCTCGTGGTGAGGGATACTGGTTCTTTTAATTTTCTAGATAGGTAAAAGTTTTGTACTTATTTTATTTAGGTAACTTCTAGTGATAATACACAGTAAGTAGTTTTATATATATTTAAATCTATTTTTAACAAGAAACTCATTTTTTACTTACAAGTTGTTTGACAAATAAAATGACTGTGGGGGAAACACGTCCCCAGTTAGGAGCTGTTAATTCAATGCCGGGGACATCCTTATCTTTTAGGGTCCACTGAGGCTGTCGATGATCTCGGGGAGTGAGACCATGTACCATATCACACACCTCTAATTCTTCAGTAAACAAACCATCAACTCAATAACTGAATGTAGCAAAAACTATTTAAAACGTTAAAAAACAGGAATGTCTCGATGCTCTGTTTTATCTCATAATAACATACAAATAAGGCTTATAAAAAAAATATTGAGAAATATGTGTTGAAAATATTTTTGTATTTTCTGTAACTACAAACATCCTGGGCGAATTTATTTAAGGCCATACTAGGCACTTTCCTCTCGTCTTTATTAAAACTCCTGCATGGAGTGATGTAGAGGTCCCTGGTGGGCCGTCAGGCCCTGTGATTTCACACGCTCTTCGCGGGAGTTTGAGCTGGCCCCAGTGCTTCCATTTTCACAGTTAACAAGCACTTACAGTTAACACTTCCTTCACAACTGCATATGGCCAAAACCCCCAAATTACTACTTCCTGTACAGGGAGGCAAATAAATAACAGTATTCACCCAACATTTTATTATTTTATATCTCCCTCCAATTTGTTCAATTCAGCAAATAAAGATTCTGTGTTTCTAACCTAGAAAATCAGACTGAATATAATTAAACAGGAGGACAACCGAAACATTTAAGTGTAATACATATATAATATAATAATAATAATAATAATACAAAAAAACCTACTAGAGTATTAAATCTGTACTAACCAAATCTGGACCAGCCAACCACTGACCAGTAATAAGCGGTACATAGTACTGACTGGTACACATTTGGGCTTAATGCAGTCGTTTGTTTAAATGCTCTAGGTTAACTGCTATTAATGAATAAGAACTCTTTTGCTTATAATAATAATAATCAGGATTTATTTTTCCTAGGTATCTTTTTTTTTACTTAATTTATTTTTTATGGTCTCATAGTGTCTCCTTCTGGGGTTTGGGACTGTGCGTGTTTACCTGTTGATTTCTTGCTGCGAAACAGCATTCTGTTCAGGAGCCTGTGTTTTCTCGAGGCATGTGCGCTGGGTGCTGCGATTCCATCCTCTGTCTGAAGTTTCCTTAATTGTGCACTGGGCATCTCATCGGTGTGGCCTGCGGTCTGCACCCCTGCGTGTCGTCCTTCCTGCATGTTTTACCCTCCATTCCAGTCACCTTGCCCAGAGTCAACGGTCCACAAACTCGTCGCCCAGTGTTCCCCGAAAGCTGCCCAGCAGCAACGCTGACACACCCCTCAACCTACTGCACCCTCATCAAATGGGGCTCTGCTTCCACTCTCAAAGCTCCCTCCAGCATCAGTGTGGCATGCTCCAGTGCCTGGGGTAGAGAATAGAGACTACTTCGACTTTGGTGTGTGATCACCAGGTCTGTGCACTAAACATGGTCCTGTACAGCGGTGGTCTACATGTGTGTTCCCATTTATACCCATATGTTGTATGTAGCGATAGAGATGAGTGATTAGGAATTCAGAGATCAGAGAGGTGAGGAATTTGATGATTTTAATGTTAGACATTAGTTAGCAGGCCTTAAATAATCATTGGTTAGGAGTAGGTGATCAAACTTGGGCGGTGTTCAAAGGTCACGTGCTGTAGGTCTGTAGGGTGTAGGGGCTGGTGTGCGGCCTTGGAGATCTTGGAGTTATTTGGGTTAATTCTATTTAGGGTTGGATATTCGGCGGGTGGTTAGGGCGTTATGAACTGAGAGTTAGGTGAATGAGAAGATTAGGGTGTCAGGATAAGGGATGAGGTTAGGAGTTCTAATCGGACGCGTTGAATTTTGGGTTTCTATACATGCATTAGGGGTTTGGTGGAATTACAGAAACAGGACACAATGGTTTTAAAAAGGTTACGTGGTGAGTGATGGTGAAGATCGGGGTTAAGAGGTCCGAGATCGAGGGTTTAGTGGGTCCAGTAATCAGGGGTTGTAGGGGAGGTCAGAGTATCAGTGTGTGTAGGCTGTCAGGTGAGATCAGGTGGTTAGTGGTTTATGGAGTTAGTGGGGGTTAGAGGTCGTAGTCATCAAGTTAGAGGTCATGGAATCAGGGTTAGTGGGTCAGGTGAGTCAGGTGTTAGTGGTCAGGAGATTAGGGTTAGAGGTCAGAGCGATCAGGGGTTAAGGTCAGAAAAGATCAGTGGGTTAGTGGGCAGAGATTAGGGGTTAGATGGTCAGAGATTTCAGGGATTAGAGGTCCAGAGATCTGTTTTAGTGGGTGCAGAGCATCTAGGGGTTTAGTGGTCCCAGAGAATCAGGGGTTAGAGGTCAGAGATCAGGGTTAGTGGTCAGAGCTCAGTGGTTTAGAGTGTCAGAATGAAAATTTTTTCAGTGGTTAGAGGTCCAGATATCAGGGGTTAGAGGTCAGAGATCAGTAACTGTCTGTGGGGTTCCAGAGTTGGGTTTTTGATCACTCTCCACATGTCCAGTGCTTTGGAACACATTCTGTGGATCCTCCAGGCCCTATGTTCCATGAGTTTTTTATCCTTCGTGAAGGTGGCCCCTGCTCGGTCTGGTGTGCTGACTCAACTCCACTGATGTTATCCGACGGCCTCCTCCGCCTCCACCCCTCCCTAAGAGCCCCTCTTCCTCTACAACGGCAACGAGCGTAACACACCCATCAGCATTTCATGTGTTCGAAACAGATTCTGGTCGAATAACTGAGTGTATGTGAAGACCACCACTGTGATGGGAGAGTGTGCATGCCTTGTTGTAAAGGCCTTGCTGGTCGTGAGTAGCAGCGTTGAGATAGAGAACAGGCAGCGTGGAGTAGCGGAGCAAAAACGCTCCTGCTGATTCCAAGAGTGCCGCTGTGTTTCCACCGTAGCCTGGGAAAGAACACATGGCCACTCCTGGCGTTCAATGGGAACATTGCTCCTGCGGGTAGGAGTGGTTCATAATGGTGTGATTCTTAGAAACGGCTTCAGACGTCGTCGTTTGTATCCTGTTATACCAGATCAGCGCAGTATGAAATGATACTGGCAGATGATCATTGAAGATCATTAGACTAAATATAAATAATTCCCTAGTGATATATAGGTTACACTGCCACATCTTGCCAAAATCTCTAACAGGGGAAGAGCGGCTGGCAGGAGCAGCTGGTCATAACTGTGAGTTTATTCCATGTTGCAGTTCTGTTATAGCACGCTGCCCCCTGCTTGCAGCAGCTAGGGGCAGCGTGCTCTAACAGACCTGCCACATGCAGACCAAGTATAGCGCGACCTTGCTCCTGCCAGCCGCTTTAACCCGTTAGATTTTGGCGAAGCTGCTGGAGGGTTTTATATATTCATTATAGGGATTATTTATATTTTCTAATTGCTCTTCAATTGTCATCTGCCAGTTTATCCATTTCCATATGTCCCTGTCTGGTCTCTTACAGTATAGCTGCGCGCGTCTGAGCCGTTTCTAATAGATCAATCACCGTCTAGGAATCCTCATGTTCCCGCCGAGCATGTTGCGCCTTTGAGCAGGAGTGGACTTTTGTATTCTTGTTCCCAGGTCTGGCGCGGGGGAACACGCGCTTGCAGCGTTGCTGGATTTCAGCTGACGCGTTTTTGCTCTCCACACGCCTGCGGTTTCTCTCTCACGCTGCTCTCTCGCCAGCTGCCTTTACACAAGTGCCATGCACACTCTCCGCCCTCACAAGGGTTGGTCTCTCCCAGACCACATCAGTGTATTCACTCTCTGGTTCTCGTGAACACATGTACAATGCTTGATGGGTGTGTGTACGCTGTTGTCGTGTGTAGAGGATAGAGGGCCTTAGTGGAGGGGTGGATGCGGAGGACGGCGTTCTGTAACATCAGTGAGGTCAGCAAAATGAACAGGCCACCTTCGAGGATTAAACTCATTGACATCATGGCACTGGAGGATCCACAGAATGTGTTCCAAGCACTGGACAAGTGAGGATCAAAACCCAACTCTGGAACCCCCAGACTACTGATCTCTGACCTCTAACCCCTGATCTCTGACCTCTAACCCCTGATCTCTGACCTCTAACCCCTGATCTCTGACACACAATAACCCCTGATCCTCTGAACTTCAACCCCCTGATCTCTGACCACTAACCCCTGATGTCTCTGAGCCACTAACGCCCTGATCTCTGACCTATAATCCCTGATCTCTGACCTCGTAACCCCTAATCTCTCTGCCCACTAACCCCTGATCTATGACCTTCTAAACCCTGATCCTCTGAACCTCTAACCCCGAAATCTCTTGACACTAACCCCTGAATCTCTGACCACTAACCCCTGATCTCTGACCTCTAACCTCTGATCTCTGACCTCTAACCCCTAATCTCTAACCACTAACCCCTGATCTCTGACCTCTAACCCCTGATCTCTGACCTCTAACCCCTGATCTCTGACCACTAACCCCTGATCTCTGACCTCTAACCCCGATCTTTCACCATCTCTTCACCAGTAACTTTTAAACATGTGTCTGTACTGTAATTCCTAACCCCTAATGCATGTATGTAACCAAAATGTCAATCCTGACTTTTTAACGCCGTACGCCCTAATCCCTTAGTCCTGACCCCTACATTCTCATTCCTAACTCTCAGTTTCATAACCCCTAACCCCCTTAATATCCAACCACTAAATATAGAGAATACATAACTCCAAGTTCCCAGGCCCCGAACCCCCAAACCCAGCCTACATCCCTAATCGCCTAATCGGTGACCCCTTGAACCCCGCAGTCTGAAAAAAAAAAAAAAAATCCCTACCTCCTAACACCTGAATTCTTGATTTTATCTAGGCCTGCTACCTAATCCTAAACACTTAATCTCTCTAATTCCTCACCTCTCTGATCTCTGAATCCAATAAACTCACTCCATCTCTATCGCTAACATACACATATGGGCTATAAATGGGAAACACACCTGTAGACACCTAGTACAGGGACCATGTTTATGATGCCTGGTGATAAAAACAGTATCGGTGGTGGTCTCTTCTCTAACCCAGTCTGGACAATGTACCACAATCTGCTGCGAGGGACAGG
Source organism: Prochilodus magdalenae (assembly GCA_024036415.1). Lineage (NCBI taxonomy): Eukaryota > Metazoa > Chordata > Actinopteri > Characiformes > Prochilodontidae > Prochilodus > Prochilodus magdalenae. The sequence continues at coordinate 145,588 of JAMWET010007186.1, read as the reverse complement.
CTTGGAGGTGGAGCGTGTTGAGGGTGCAGATGGTGAAGGGTGTGTTTCAGCGTGCCTGCTGGGGCAGTTTGGGGGCACCGTGGGCGACGAGTTGTGACCGTTGCTCTTGGGCCAGGTGACTTCGGCCATGGAGGGTAAACTGCAGGAGGAGCAGGGGCACGACTGGCCAGCCTAGCTGCCCAGTGCACAATAGAAACTCAGCAGAGGATGGGGAATCGCACAGCACCGCGCACATGCCCTCTGATGAAAACACAGGCTGAACGAGGCTGTTTCAGCACGCAGATGTCAACAGGTAACACGCAGACACGCCCACACCCAGAAGGAGACAATATGGCCATAAAAAATAAAGTAATGAAAAATAAATCCTGATTATTATTAATTAATAAGAAAATCTATATTTATTATACGTTCCTGAGCAAAACAAATCGACTAAGCCCAAAGTACAGTAGTACAGTAGTTATTACTGGTAGGGTTGGCTGGTCCAGATTTGGTAGTACAGATTTAAACTCTGTAGGTTTTTTTATTATTATTATTATTATTATTATTATTATTATTATTACACTAAATGTTTCGGTGCTCCTGTTTAATTATATTCAGCTGATTTTCTAATTAAGAACACAGATCTTTATTTGCTGAATTGAACAAATTGGAGGGAGATAAAAATAAAATGTTTGGGTGAATACTGTATTTATTTGCCTCCCTGTACAGGAAGTAGTAATTTGGGGTCTTGGCCATATGCCAGTTTGTGAAAGTTAACTGTAAGTGCTGTTACTGTGAAATGGAAGCATCTAGGGGCAGCTCAACTCTGAAGAGGTGTGAACTCACAGGGACGGCCCACCAGGGACCTCACATCACTCATGCAGGAGGTTTAATAAAGGCGAGAGGAAGTGCTCTAGTATGGCCTTTAATTAAATTGCACATGGATGGTGTAGTTACAAAAATACAAAATATTTCAAAACATATTTCTCATTTTTATAAGCATTATATGTTATTATTGAGATAAACAGAGCATCGATACATTCTGTTTTTACGTTTAAATAGTTTTTGTACATTCAGATTTTATTGAGTGATGGTTTTGTTACTGAAGAATTGAGAGGTGTGTGATATGGTACATGGTCTCACTGAGATCATCGACAGCCTCAGTGACCCTAAAGATAAGGAGTCCCCGGCATAATTACAGCTCCTCACTGGGGTGTTACCCCCAGTCATTTATTTAAACAACTTGTAAGTAAAATGTTTCTTTAAAAATTAGATTTAAATATTAATAAACTACTTATTATTCTCCCTGAGTTCCATAAATAAATAAGTACAAACTTTACCATTCAGAATAACGAGAACGTTACTCCCCAGAGCAGATCTCTATAGTAATATTATTTTTAATCGTATGTCTTGGTATTTCCAGGTGGAGTAATTAGTCGGAGAGAAGATCTGTATAAATGATACATGTTTGTGGAAATTAGAAATAATACTGTGAGTCTTATTAATGCAGTTATTACAATCCAGTACAACCTCCAATCCTCCCATGGCGAGAACCGAGGTTCTAGAGTTGGGACTTTTCAGGTATTTATTAATCCAGTTCATTTGAAGTCCAGAAACTCCAGCCCCCCTTTCCTAGAGCTGTTTGTCAGCGCAGGGCTTATATACAATCAACCTTAATAATTCCAGAATTATTAAGCAAGCCCTGGCAATAATGGCTGGCAAAGCTGTATCCTTTCTCTCCTCACGTCTTTGTCATCCACGTTCTCAGGCACACCGTCTACCTGGAGGTTCCACCGGCTGGAATACCTCTCCAACTTATTTCTCTTCTTCGAGAGCAGTTTAGACTTTCGACGTCCTGGCGTCCGCAGTCCACCTTTATCCTACAGATAACACCTGTACAGAAATCGCAGGTGTGCTCTAAATTTGTCACAGTAACTGGCCCATGTTAGCTGTCTGGCGCTAGCAGCTAACGAGAGACCGTAGTTCTGAAACACCAGCTGGACCGACTAGTTCTCCAGGTTCTTTATTTTCTTTCCAGTCGAATCTTCTAATCTTCAGACGAGTTTGTGTTCAGTGGCTGGGGGTAAGGAAACATGCGGGATGGTTGTGTTTGTGCAGGAGGTGCTGGAGTGCACGGTGCTGCTGGAGAAGCTTCAGACGTTGGAGCAGGAGCGGCTGCAGCGAGGGCTGCTGGCGAGGCACGAGCAGGCATCTGCACAGGCACAGAGACACACAGCCTTGCGCCGGAGAGTGGAGCTGCACACCATTTTCAGTGAGGAGCTGGAGGAGGCAGCAAGGACGGGCGAGCTGGACAAGGACACGGCCAGCAAACTGCTGCATCTCTACTACACCTGCCAGGTAAGCAAACAAACACTGCTACACCTTCCAGACGCCACAAGGAACTCACCTGTACTAACACACACTCCCAGTACAGCACAGGTAAAACAGCACAGGTACAACAGCACAGGTACAACAGCACAGGTACAACAGCACAGGTATAACGGCACAGGTAAAACAGCACAGGTACAACAGCACAGGTACAACGGCACAGGTAAAACAGCACAGGTAAAACAGCACAGGTAAAACAGCACAGGTAAAACAGCACAGGTATAACAGCACAGGTACAACAGCACAGGTAAAACAGCACAGGTAAAACAGCACAGGTATAACAGCGCAGGTATAACAGCGCAGGTATAACGGCACAGGTATAACGGCACAGGTAAAACGGCACAGGTATAACGGCACAGGTAAAACAGTACAGGTATAACGGTGTGTGTGACTGGCTATCCTGCTCATGTCTTTAGGACCAGCTGGAGGATGTGCTTGATTTGTTTGTGGCCAATCAGAGAGCAGCGCTGAGTGAGCGACAGGCACAGCGACGATTCCTGTTGCAGGGCCTGCATTGCCTGCAGGGGGCATTGTGTGGTACACTCACCACCTCCTCCCAGCACATTGACGGCTGGTTCGCTGAGATTCGCAGGTACAGAAGGTGTTTTGTTTTGTCCCTCTGGGTTTTCTGTGGACACAAAATAAACAAAACCCACAGAAGTAAGGCCACGAGTCACGAGATGATCGTTTAGAACATTCGATATTTCTGCAGTTGACCTCACAGAATTCCTAAAATACATTTTAGTAATAAAACTCAATAAAAAAGACTAAATTCATCATCAAACCATCAGATAAATAATTTCCCCCGAAAGGAATTATCTGGCATGGAGTTTCTTCAAGGTGTCTGGCAATAACAGTACGAACGCCTTGCACAAACAGCATCCTAGCGTATGTTCCAGGGTGGGCCAGATTTTGGTATTTCCTGTTTAGTCCCAGTATAAGTGTGGTATTGATAAGCGTGCAAGGTAAAGATAATAATGAGTTTATAAATCAGAATAACCAGTAATAAAAAACTGTGTATGTGGTGTATTTAGGGAGGGTGGGCTCACGGATCAGCAGTGTGCAGAGCAGTTGGAGCGTGCCCAGTTGGAGCTGCTACGCGTGAAACAGGCTTTAGAGGAAACGCTGAGCCGAGAGCGCCGCGCCATGCACTGTGACCTCATCAAAAGAAGAAGAGCCCGGATCTCCGAGACGGTGAGTGTTTATCACGAAGGGGCGTGTCCGTCTCCGTAACTGTAGTTAAGGCACACACAGGCTGCAGTCACAGTACCACGCTGACGTGACTCCGTGTGACACAGATCTAATATGACCCGTCACATCCAGTCTCCTCCAGTTCCAGGTGTATCTTTCTCCACCTCTTCACTGCACATGTGCCATCACTCCACTTTAACTTGGCAGCAGAGCCAAATGTTAAAACTTGTAAACAATGAAAAAAGTTTTTCAGTAAGTCCGTAATCCCTCTGCTTGGAAAACAGTGAATCCGTACATCTGTCCCATTCCAGATAATCCTGCTAGCTGCTTTCCTCAGGGTGAGGTGTGGGATTTTTAGACTGAGCAAAACAAGTTACTCAGATTTGTTTTGTTCTTTGTTTTCGTTTAGATTCAGGTTAGAGTAACTGCTTTCATTTTTAATTTCATTATCTTTATTCAAATTAAGTCAAGCTACCACGTAGCACCTCACGTTTTGGGCATGCTCTGAGAATCTACAATCTGGTAACACAAATGATAGTCTATGTGATCATAAGGAGCCATATAAGAGGACTTTAAGAGGGGGTCTTTAAAGAGCTCACTCTAAGTGTTTATAAACGGTGGAGGTATTGAAATGGAATGCACGTTTGTTGTGAGTTATTGACTATAAAGGGCTTGTGGTCTGGAAACTGTTCTGTTCGTGTGTTGGTACAGATGTGTGAGCAGAAGCGTGAGCAGCAGGAGCTGGGGTCCGGTTGTGGCGGGCCGGTGGATCAGTATCTGTTGCGGTGGCAGTCTCTTCTCTCCGCTCACCGCATACACTACTCAGAGCTCCTCACACACCTGGATCAGGAAGCAGCGGCAGAAATACGCAAGGTACGCACACACACGCACGCACACACATACATACATACACTCACGCACACACACGCACGCACACACATACATACATACACTCACGCACACACACGCACAAATGCACACGCACACACTCACACTCACACACACACACACACACACACACACACACACACACGCACGCACAAACATGCACACATACGCACACACATACGCACGCACAAACATGCACACACACACACATACGCACACACACACATGCACACACATACATACACATACACACACGCACTCACACACACACACACGCACGCACAAACATGCACACACACACACACACAGGTTAATTAAACTGGCCTGGTGTGATTTTGATGAAGGTTGAGAGCATTAAATAATTTTTTATTGAAATATAGAGACCCTCTCTCAGACCAGGTTTTTTTTTGGAAAGAATACACTTTGCCCCACCAGTTTTGGACAAAATTAGAAGCTCCACAAAAGACTAAACTACAGAGAGAGTGTAATCATTTACTCCTGATTTGTCAGAAAGGTGGAGGATAGCTGCTCGATTGAACTGGTTGGATGTGTGGTGTAACGGAGGTACCGCTGTGCCGTGACTGTCCTCTGGCTGACCCGTGTTCTGCAGGTCCTGCTGCGTGTCCTTCAGGAGACTGAAGTGGAGCTGAAGGCAGTGGGCAGTGCAGTGTCTCAGTCTCTGCAGGCGCTGGGTGTCCCACGCTGGCTGCTGCAGAGGGAGGTGGGGGGCCAGGCTATGGCTGAAGCCCGTGAAAGACTGCGTGTGCGGGGGAGAGACGCTGCTGTAGCCCTGCGGGCCGCACGGTGCTCCATTCAGCAGCGCAGAGTGCAGGAGCTACAACAGCAGAAACAGCTAAGAGAGAGACTGGCACAGTACTGCAGGTGTGATACTCACAGTGCGAGTTTGCGTGAGTGTGCGTAAGTGTGTGTGAGAGAGTGTGAGAGAGTGTGAGAGAGTGTGAGAGAGTGTGAGAGAGTGTGAGAGAGTGTGAGTGTGTGAGTGTGTGTGTGAGAGTGTGAGAGTGTGAGAGTGTGTGAGTGTGTGAGTGTGTGTGTGTGTGCATGTGTGTGAGTGTGAGAGTGTGAGAGTGTGTGTGTGTGAGTGTGTGCATGTGAGTGTGCATGTGAGTGTGTGTGTGAGTGTGTGTGTGAGTGTGTGTGAGTGTGTGTGTGTGTGCATGTGTGTGTGTGCATGTGTGTGTGTGCATGTGTGTGTGCATGTGTGAGAGTGTGAGAGTGTGAGAGTGTGAGAGTGTGAGAGTGTGTGTGTGTGTGTGCATGTGTGTGTGTGTGTGTGTGCGTGAGTGTCTGTTACAAAGAGAATAGACTTTACGATTTTATAATTTTAGAGATAATCTGATTGTCACATTGTACACGGTGTGTTACTGTAATGTAGGGGGTAAACCAGCGACCCCGTCTCTACTGAATACCGGCACCTCTGCAGGTGCTATCCAGTATGAATCGGTCAGAACCGGACCTGTTCTGGTAGCTGATCCGGTGTGAACTGTGCTTTAGAAGTGAAGACATGATGTAATCTGATTGTGATGGATGTGTTGGACTTGCTCTCTCTCTGCAGGAATGCGTGCGCCTCTCAGTGGGCTCTGTCGGAGACAGATCTACTGCGTGTGAGGTTGGAGTGTGTGAAAAGTGCGTGCCGTCTGGATCGCTGTCTGGTGCTGCCATGTGCTCTCTCACGGGCCAGACTGCGTGCTCAGCCTGACCCCAACGCTGAGCCCCATGACCCCTCTCCTGTAGAAGCAGAGGTGAGAATCTCTCTCAGTTTAAAGACCCCTCTTTTTATTCACACAATGAGAATTAAACTACTCAGAATACTGGCTTTACAGACTTCACACTCAGCGTTTTACTACAGTGTTTCAAACACTAACTTAAGTATTTAAGTGCCAGTAGGATTGCTGAAACTGAGAGGTATGGGAGCAACACTACATTTATTTTAAAATGAGTGCTTGGATTATTCCGTAGCATGGAATCAGCGTTATCTAGAGCGTTAAACCAGAGTGTTTAGAGATGCGTTAATAAATGACTCTAATGACTCGGATCTGTAGAGCATAACTGGTTTCGGACAGGACGATTAAGAAGACACTCTGAAGCTGTAAATAAAAGGATCAGTTAGGCGTGTTCAGAATGATGAGAATGATGGACACTCGCTCTTTCTCCGTCTCGGTCTGTAGAAGACGCTAAACTCTAAAGAGTGCCCTCTAGTGCCAGGAGTCTGTGCTGGAGATGCAGACGATGTGCAGACCTTCAGGAGGAGAATGGAGGAGAGGATTCACCTCCTCCAGCAGGAGAGAGAGATGGAGAACAGTCCAGGAGAGGAGGTGAGTAAAGGTTAAGAAAGGAAGATGAACAGTGTACTTGTTTTGAATGAAACACTGTGTGGTGTTTATCACGTGGTATTTGATCATACTGCCCGTGTGCCGGGTGGGCAGAGAACAGATCTGAGGAGTGGGCTTCGTGTGCGAGTGATCAGCGCCGCTGGGTTCACTACCTGGGTTAGCTGAAGTGTGTGAAGTGTTAAAGGAACCGTGACGTTGGGTTTCTCCGTTTTTCAGGCGTGTGTGTACGAGGACGTGGAGCAGCAGGTGTGGATGTGTGAGCAGAGCGTGGCGGGGGAGCTCGCGACTCTGCAGTGGGAGAGAGCAGAGAGGAGGAACAGAGTGTTGGAAACCCACTCTGCACTTCTGTCCCTGCAGGCCCTCCTACTACAGCACCTCCGCCACACACCTACGACACAGGAGCTTTCACATGCAATACATGCACACAGCCTGGTGAGTACACACTCACTCACAGGTAGGTTTAATGTGTGTTTGTGTGTGTGTGTGTGTGTGTGTGTGTGTGTGCAGCTAGGAATGCCCACACCTGTATAACTTGTACACTGGTCTGTACAAGGTGCTCGTGTCAAGGCTCTGTATATTGTCAGAGTTAGGCGTGATAGAGTAATACCTTGATTGGATTCATGTCAGGTGAGTGTGCAGGCAGCACTGTTCGTCAGAAGTCTCCAGGATGCTCCTCGGGCCGATGGCACGATGCATTTTCCTGCTGGGGGTACATGAAGTCCATGTAGGGCCATGTTGGTCATCAGGAAGTGAAACGTAGCTGTTCTGTAGGTAGATGAATTAAAATGTGAAATTCTTTTTGGAAACCACGAACCCAGCGTCTTGTGGACTCAAGCGGAGGTCAGCTTGTTATCAGCGCACAGTTGAAGCGTCTACGTCTCTGATGGTACGGGGCTGCACCAGTGTCTGTTAGGGCAGCTCACACATCTGGAGAGGCTCTGTCAAAGCTGAACAGCGTACAGGGGTTTCAGAACAGCATGTGCTCCCATCCAGACCGCATCTCTCTCTGGGAAGGCCCTGCAGATTTCAGCAAGACGATGCTAAACCACACGCTGCATCCATCACAACAGCAGGGCTTCTGGGTGTCTGGGTGTTGAACTGGCCTACCTGCCACCTACCTATCACCAATAAAACACATTTGGTGCATCATAAAACAAAACGTCTGGCAAAGAAAACCCAGCTGGAATCAACTGGAATCCTACATCAGACAAGAATCGGACAACATTCCTCTCCCAGTGATTGGCCTCCTCTTCCCAGACGCTTTTAGATGTGATGCTGCCATCCAATG
>JAMWET010007186.1:97500-132500 GCA_024036415.1 Prochilodus magdalenae | reverse complement strand
GGTGTCCAGCCAGTTCTAAAGCCTGGCACATTTCCCCCGCATAGACATCCTGTCTCCTGCCTCTGGGATTAGATGGTGTGGGCTTCAGGGGTGAGGCCTGTGGGATTAGATGGTGTGGGCTTCAGGGGTGTGGCCTGTGGGATTAGATGGTGTGGGCTTCAGGGGTGAGGCCTCTGGGTTTAGATGGTGTGGGCTTCAGGGGTGAGGCCTCTGGGATTAGATGGCGTGGGCTTCAGGGGTGAGGCCTCTGGGAGGAGATGGTGTGGGCTTCAGGGGTGAGGCCTCTGGGAGGAGATGGTGTGGGCTTCAGGGGTGAGGCCTCTGGGATTAGATGGCGTGGGCTTCAGGGGTGAGGCCTCTGGGAGGAGATGGTGTGGGCTTCAGGGGTGAGGCCTCTGGGATTAGATGGCGTGGGCTTCAGGGGTGAGGCCTCTGGGATTAGATGGCGTGGGCTTCAGGGGTGAGGCCTCTGGGAGTAGATGGTGTGGGCTTTAGGGGTGAGGCCTCTGGGATTAGATGGCGTGGGCTTTAGGGGTGAGGCCTCTGAGATTAGATGGTGTGGGCTTCAGGGGTGAGGCCTCTGGGATTAGATGGCGTGGGCTTCAGGGGTGAGGCCTCTGGGATTAGATGGTGTGGGCTTCAGGGGTGAGGCCTCTGGGATTAGATGGTGTGGGCTTCAGGGGTGAGGCCTCTGGGTTTAGATGGTGTGGGCTTCAGGGTTGAGGTCTCTGGGTTTAGATGGTGTGGGCTTCAGGGGTGAGGTCTCTGGGTTTAGATGGTGTGGGCTTCAGGGGTGAGGTCTCTGGGTTTAGATGGTGTGGGCTTCAGGGGTGAGGTCTCTGGGTTTAGATGGTGTGGGCTTCAGGGGTGAGGCCTCTGGGATTAGATGGCGTGGGCTTCAGGGGTGAGGCCTCTGGGAGGAGATGGTGTGGGCTTCAGGGGTGAGGCCTCTGGGATTAGATGGCGTGGGCTTTAGGGGTGAGGCCTCTGGGATTAGATGGCGTGGGCTTTAGGGGTGAGGCCTCTGGGATTAGATGGTGTGGGCTTCAGGGGTGAGGCCTCTGGGTTTAGATGGTGTGGGCTTCAGGGGTGAGGTCTCTGGGTTTAGATGGTGTGGGCTTCAGGGGTGAGGTCTCTGGGTTTAGATGGTGTGGGCTTTAGGGGTGAGGCCTCTGGGAGGAGATGGCGTGGGCTTCAGGGGTGAGGCCTCTGGGAGGAGATGGCGTGGGCTTCAGGGGTGAGGCCTCTGGGATTAGATGGTGTGGGCTTCAGGGGTGAGGCCTCTGGGAGGAGATGGCGTGGGCTTCAGGGGTGAGGCCTCTGGGATTAGATGGTGTGGGCTTCAGGGGTGAGGCCTCTGGGATTAGATGGTGTGGGCTTCAGGGGTGAGGCCTCTGGGATTAGATGGTGTGGGCTTCAGGGGTGAGGCCTCTGGGTTTAGATGGTGTGGGCTTCAGGGGTGAGGCCTCTGGGAGGAGATGGCGTGGGCTTCAGGGGTGAGGCCTCTGGGTTTAGATAGTGTGGGCTTCAGGGGTGAGGCCTCTGGGATTAGATGGCGTGGGCTTCAGGGGTGAGGCCTCTGGGTTTAGATGGTGTGGGCTTCAGGGGTGAGGCCTCTGGGATTAGATGGCGTGGGCTTTAGGGGTGAGGCCTCTGGGATTAGATGGTGTGGGCTTCAGGGGTGAGGCCTCTGGGAGGAGATGGCGTGGGCTTCAGGGGTGAGGCCTCTGGGATTAGATGGTGTGGGCTTCAGGGGTGAGGCCTCTGAGATTAGATGGTGTGGGCTTCAGGGGTGAGGCCTCTGAGATTAGATGGCGTGGGCTTTAGGGGTGAGGCCTCTGGGATTAGATGACGTGGGCTTCAGGGGTGAGGCCTCTGGGATTAGATGGTGTGGGCTTTAGGGGTGAGGCCTCTGGGATTAGATGGTGTGGGCTTCAGGGGTGAGGCCTCTGGGATTAGATGACGTGGGCTTCAGGGGTGAGGCCTCTGGGATTAGATGGCGTGGGCTTCAGGGGTGAGGCCTCTGGGAGGAGATGGTGTGGGCTTCAGGGGTGAGGCCTCTGGGAGGAGATGGTGTGGGCTTCAGGGGTGAGGCCTCTGGGATTAGATGGCGTGGGCTTCAGGGGTGAGGCCTCTGGGAGGAGATGGTGTGGGCTTCAGGGGTGAGGCCTCTGGGATTAGATGGCGTGGGCTTCAGGGGTGAGGCCTCTGGGATTAGATGGCGTGGGCTTCAGGGGTGAGGCCTCTGGGAGTAGATGGTGTGGGCTTTAGGGGTGAGGCCTCTGGGATTAGATGGCGTGGGCTTTAGGGGTGAGGCCTCTGAGATTAGATGGTGTGGGCTTCAGGGGTGAGGCCCTCTGGGATTAGATGGGCGTGGGCTTCAGGGGTGAGGCCTCTGGGATTAGATGGTGTGGGCTTCAGGGGTGAGGCCTCTGGGTTTAGATAGTGTGGGCTTCAGGGGTGAGGCCTCTGGGTTTAGATGGTGTGGGCTTCAGGGTTGAGGTCTCTGGGTTTAGATGGTGTGGGCTTCAGGGGTGAGGACTCTGGGATTAGATGGTGTGGGCTTCAGGGGTGAGGTCTCTGGGTTTAGATGGTGTGGGCTTCAGGGGTGAGGGCTCTGGGTTTAGATGGTGTGGGCTTCAGGGGTGAGGCCTCTGGGATTAGATGGAGTGGGCTTCAGGGGTGAGGCCTCTGGGAGGAGATGGTGTGGGCTTCAGGGGTGAGGCCTCTGGGATTAGATGACGTGGGCTTCAGGGGTGAGGCCTCTGGGTTTAGATGGTGTGGGCTTCAGGGGTGAGGCCTCTGGGATTAGATGGTGTGGGCTTCAGGGGTGAGGCCTCTGGGATTAGATGGTGTGGGCTTTAGGGGTGAGGCCTCTGGGATTAGATGGTGTGGGCTTCAGGGGTGAGGCCTCTGGGATTAGATGACGTGGGCTTCAGGGGTGAGGCCTCTGGGATTAGATGGTGTGGGCTTTAGGAGTGAGGCCTCTGGGATTAGATGGTGTGGGCTTCAGGGGTGAGGCCTCTGGGAGGAGATGGCGTGGGCTTCAGGGGTGAGGCCTCTGGGAGTAGATGGTGTGGGCTTTAGGGGTGAGGCCTCTGGGATTAGATGGTGTGGGCTTCAGGGGTGAGGCCTCTGGGAGGAGATGGCGTGGGCTTCAGGGGTGAGGCCTCTGGGATTAGATGGTGTGGGCTTTAGGAGTGAGGCCTCTGGGATTAGATGGTGTGGGCTTCAGGGGTGAGGCCTCTGGGAGGAGATGGCGTGGGCTTCAGGGGTGAGGCCTCTGGGAGTAGATGGTGTGGGCTTTAGGGGTGAGGCCTCTGGGATTAGATGGTGTGGGCTTCAGGGGTGAGGCCTCTGGGAGGAGATGGCGTGGGCTTCAGGGGTGAGGCCTCTGGGATTAGATGGTGTGGGCTTCAGGGGTGAGGCCTCTGGGATTAGATGGTGTGGACTTTAGGGGTGAGGCCTCTGGAGAGCGAGTTGATCTGATTGCGTGTTCCACTCTGCTGTCTCTCAGATGCATTTCTCTTGAGCTTCATGGTTGCTGTTTCAAATTACACCTTCAGTTACCAGATGTGTCCAGATAGCCTGCGGGCGCACAGGGCAGCGCCGGACTCCTCCTGTGCCAGGGCAGGTTTTGTTTTTTTGTGAAGAAGCCCTTTAAGGTCAGATCGTGACTGTATTCTTCCCCTCCTCTCAGTAGCTCTGTCATCATTCATACACGCTCAGTCAGTGCATGATGTTAAGGGAATGGCCAAAACACAAACCTGCAGGTTTTCCCCTTAGCCCAAATGCAGTACGTCAAATAGGACAGCCGTATGGACAGAATCCCGGCTGTGCGATTCCTGGTAATGGTTTTACCTATAAGGCTTTAGAATCAGCGTCTCACTGCAGTGGCACATGCGGCACAGCCTGCTCGGCGGGCAGGTTCCGTTCTTTGTTAAAGGATAGTAACACTCGTACGCTGCAGGAGCTCATAGAGGACGCTGATTTAAGGCTGAGTTGATCAAATGAGTCCTGACCTTGATCCAGTACACCTGTTCCATGACCCGTGCCAAGTCCCCACAGGAAAGAGCGGAGTTCTGATCTGGGTAAGGTAATGCTGAGAGGCTGAGATTCCATTTTCCACCGTACTCTATTTAATGATAGATGTTTGATTGCTGGACTCTTATCTTGCCTCCAAGCTCTTTATCTTATTGCTCTACTTTAAGACGTTTGGTTATGTAAAGGTACATGCACCTACATTTTTCCCTGCGTTAACCTTTTGATCTTTGACCTGTAAACAACCAGTGTACCTTGGACTAGAGTACATCTAGGGAGGCAGTGGTCGACTGGAGGTTAGGGAACATTCAGGGTCACATGCTCAATTCCCTCATCTGCCAGGATTTGACTGAAGGACATTTGAGCACGGACCCTAACCTCTACCGGCTCCCTAGGCACCGTGGATAGGGCTGCCCACTGCTCCGGGCAGGTGTGCTCACCGCGCCCTAGTGCGTGTGTTTACTCGTAGGTGTTTGGCTGTATGGATGGATTACCTGCTGAGATCAGATTCCTCCGTGCGCAGACACAGCTGGGTAATAGTTCCTGATTCTTATATACTGAATTCTAATTCTAAACTGGATGCCAGAAATCTGATGCCAGATGTCGCAAGAAGCACTGTGATCACGTAAGGGGTCAGCCTGTGCTGCCGGCCACCAGCAGAGGGCGACGACAGCGAGGCACTGATAGTCCCGGGAACACAAAATCCCAGGGTTCCCAGGGGCAATCAGTGCCAATCGGGCCCACCTGGCGGTACAGGATTTTAGGATGTGGCAAGCAACACTGTGCTGTCACAGTTTTAATCTAGTGTGGCCAGAGAGGAGCGGAGCGGAGAGTTGTTTGAATGACGAACTTGAAACTTGAAAGGTAGGATTTATATGACTGCTGTATTTCACTCCGACTCTGGCTTATTTGACGTTTTTACTGATTGTTATTTATATCAGTTCTTAAGAATATAATTATTTGAGCTGCTACACCTGCAGCTGTTACAGCTGCACTACTGGGTGCTCAGAAAGTAGCCTTGTCACTTCAGAGCCAAGATAAAGAGCCTCAGATCCCAAACATGCCTGACTGATTGTCTGCATGTGGGGAGAGGGTTGGATTTCTGGCTGAACTAGCTATCGCTGTAAGTGCTGGACGCTGGCTGAGTGATGGTGTGTGTGTGTCTGAGAGCAGATGGAGTTGAAAGCAGTCAGGTGTTTTGGGCCTTTTGGTAACTCTCTGAGTGGAAAAGTCTGCTCTCCTCTGGAGAGTCCATCAGCGGTGTGGCCAACAACGCTCCACAGGATCACTGAGCTCATTTAAAGCAGCAGCCTGGCTTTGTCCTGGGACACACACACAGACCACATAACTTACAGAGCTGTCAGGAGTGCTGTACCTCATCGCTTGGCCAGTCATAAGGGGGATAGTCTGGTTTTGGTTATGTGGAGCCCAACAAGCAAAGAGGTCACTGGTCATCTGACATCAGACTCGGTCTTGCTAACTCTCTGTCTGTGTGTGACCGCTCCTGGACAAAGGCTTTCATATACGTATAGTCCTGTACAGAAGCCATCAATCATTACTTATTGAGATCAAGTTCCACTTCTGCTTTAGATCTGAAATCCTCCACACCCGCTGCGTGGAGACAACTCAGCGCTGGCAGTTTAAAAGGACGTGTAGCTGTTTAGGAAAACCTCACTGAGTAAATGTGCAAGTCTGGGGCAAAGAAGCTGCTGGTGTTCACAAAACAATCAGCTGACCACCCCAGAACCCAGAGCTCAGCACCACTGACTGCTCTGTGAGGGGCAGGACTGACATTGTAGGTAAAAAGGTGGATCCTTTTTTGGAGTAGAGGTAGATGTTTCTGATAAAAGCTGGTTTTTGGTTGAAAAGGTCATGTAGGAATTATCAAATGTGAACACACAGTACACACATACACACAGTACACACATACACACAGTATACACGTACACACAGTACACACATACACACAGTACACACAGTATACACGTACACACAGTACACACAGTACACACAGTACACACACAGTACACACAGTATACACGTACACACAGACCACACATACACACAGTACACACACAGAACACACATACACACAGTACACACACAGTACACACAGTACACACGTACACACGTACACACAGTACACACGTACACACAGTACACACGTACACACAGTATACACATACACACAGTACACATAGTACACACAATACACACAGTACACACAGACCACACGTACACACAGTACACACAGACCACACGTACACACAGTACACACATACACACAGTACACACAGACCACACGTACACACAGTACACACAGACCACACAGACCACACATACACACAGTACACACAGTATACACACAGTATACACATACACACAGTATACACACAGTACACACGTACACACAGTACACACGTACACACAGTATACACACAGTACACACGTACACACAGTACACACATACACACAGTATACACATACACACAGTACATACGTACACACACACACATACACACAGTACACACATACACACATACACACACACACACACATACACACAGTACACACAGTACATACGTACACACACACACATACACACAGTACACACATAGACACATACACACATACACACACACACACACACATACACACAGTACACACAGTACATACGTACACACACACACATACACACAGTACACACATAGACACATACACACACACACACACACATACACACAGTACACACAGTACATACGTACACACACACACATACACACAGTACACACATACACACATACACACACACACACACATACACACAGTACACACAGTACATACGTACACACACACACATACACACAGTACACACATAGACACATACACACACATACACACAGTACACACACACACACATACACACAGTACACACATACACACAGTACACACATAGACACAGTACATATACTCAGCAGCCTCCTGGTGGTCTGAAAATGAAGCCACACAGGTAGAGGCTGTGCAAGTCGAGAGCAGATCTGGAGGACCAGGGCTCAGCGTGACGGTGAAGCGACCTGCAGGAAGGCTTTGCTAACACAGGCGGACGTGCACCATGCTGCGGTGCAGTGTTGATTGCGCAATCATGATCCGTATGGGCAAGTCATCAGGAGGAACCTTACCTGCCACCTCATCACTAAACCCTTCTAGATAGTCCAGAGGCAGAGGAAGCCGGTCCTGTGGATTCACCAGAGCGTTTGATGAAAAGCACACTGTGTAGCGCTTCAGGAGAGTGGGTTCCACTAAGTGGGTAAACCTTTCACTATTTTATATTATTTTTTCAGATATGATAAATATCAGGTCTGGAGTCGTAGTCTCAGCATGAGTGGTGTTTGTGAACTGTGCTGCTAGTATTCCTCCCCTGGGCTGCTCTGCTGGCATTAAGCCGTGTGAGTGTGCTGGTGTTCTTGGTCTCTTACTGTGCCGACTCTAAGATGCAGCTGGTATGTCTTAATTTATTTCTAAATATAAGATCATTATTAATATTTACTACTAATTTCTACTGTTTTATTATACTGTATTATTTACTTACTGTTTCTTGTTTCCTAGTTCAGACTGTATGATTCTGTGTGTGGATTAAAATAATTAAGGATTAAAATAATTTCCTGGGTTTAGCCGTTCTCTGAAGGCCTGTTCCCCACCTCTGATATTTACCAAAACGGACAGGCATAATTCAGCATTCAGCACCTTCTATTGGTTTTAGCTATGTCATCACGCTCATGTTTACAGATAACAGTAGGTCATACGGGGTCAGAAAGCGAGAACATGATTGGGTCTGTCTGAGGTGCAATAATTAGCCATGCAGTGTACATGGTGCTAATAATCAGGCAGCATTAGCTTCCAATCCTTTATTAGCCTAGCTTCAGTGCACATCTAAACTCCAGGCACGTTTGAGCAAAGTTACTGTGTATGTAAATTAGATTCATCACTCCACTATTGTTAAACGTCAGCTTATTCGCGTTAAAGGGGGAAATGATCTAGAACAGGATCCGGAACACGTCAGGTCACTATCTGACCCCCAAGATACAGCACACTGTCTTGAAGGGACAGAAATAGATTTTTTTTTTTAGGTTGTTAAAATATTTTGTTAATGAAACCCATTATTATAAATCACTGAATAATACATAGACTGTTTTAGCCATAGTGCATCTTCCCTCCTCTCTTCTACAGCGTAAACAGTCCATACTGTCCTCCATCTGTGGTCTGTAAAAGACCTTACGTTTCGTCTTTTGTTCAAATGAAGACACAACCCAAAAATCAGAGCAGAGGAATGCTCAGTAGGAGACCACACGGTGTGTCCTGATGGTCTCGGTCTCTTAGCCACATCTATATAACTATGCAAACTCACAGAGCAGGACCGCCGAGGCTCAGAAGTTATCCTGTCTGCTCTGAGGCATCACTCATCGCTCATCGTAGAGTTCCACACTGCCTGTTGGAGCATCAGAACTAGAATTCTGCATTGACTGTTTTATGGTTTGTGTTCACATTGTCCAGCATGAGTCTGAAATGGTTCTATAGTATGAAATGGTTCTATAGAAACACTGTGGTTCTATATAGAACTATTAATTTTATAATTTTATAATTATAACTTTATTATATAATAATAATAATAATAATAATAATAATAATAATAATTATTATTATTATTATTATTATTATTATTATTATTATTATTATTATTAATTAAATAATAATTAACCCCTTGGTTCTTTACCAGTCTGGTGTTTGTTGTAGGATAGATGATAGGCTGCCACCACTACAGTCCTTCATATATTAACACTAAAGGGAGGCAGATATTAATCTGTACAACATGACAGCTGAAATATCAGCGCGCTGTATCATGACGATGATATTCAGTAATGCTGAATGTTAGCCTACTGTAAGAATCCATATCCACCAGTCAGCAGTCCGCTGCAGCTTCTGCATAAGGTTTATTTCAGACAGGTATCTGATTCACAGAGTAACAAACATCAGCTGCATAATCAGATGGACGCTACGGGAGTCAGCAGGACGGGTTTCAGATGCTAAATGTGGCTAATGCTAATACTAATGCAAACGCTAACAAGCTACAGTGATGCATTCTGTCAGTCAGTCAGTCTTTATAAACCACTCGCACACTTCAACACGCACACCGTAAGGCAAAGGGGCTGGCTTGTGCTGTGTCTACTCCATGCTGTGTGGACGCGTTTTCAGAACTTGAGGATGGTCATGTGGTCAGAGGGCGGGGTCAGAACACTGTTCCACTCTCTTGAAGTTCCAGAGAAGGAAAGCAGGAGGGTTAAAGAGGAGGGATAGTTCAGCCTTCGTAGTTCAGTTTACAGTCGGTCAGTATTAGCTGTGGTGTACGCCGTTTCCCTGAGGGACGCTGCTGCTGCTGCTGTTGTTGTTGTTGTTGTCGTTTTGTACGGCCTGCAGTTTGTCCTGTGCTGGTAGTGAGGGTGTTTTATTCACACTGTCCTCCTGCTTCTTTAACCTGGGAATCAGAGAGACACAGAGAGGACGTAAAACAGGAATGGAGAGAGAAAACGAGAAGACAGAAATGTGGGCACTAGGTGTGAGGTACCTCAGGGTTACATTCTAGGGCCTGTGTTTTTCTCTGTAAACACGTTAGTGATACCATATCAGGAAAAAAGGGATCCATTTTAATAGGCATGCTGATTATACACGTACAGTACAGGCTTGCCAGCGGTATGTCAGGTATTTCTCCGGAGAGATCTGAAATGTTTCTATAATTAAATATAAAAAGAACACTGAACTCTGAAACTGTGGTTCAGAGAAAGTGGCTAGGCCCATAATGCTAACCCGGTACAGCACCGGATGCTAATGAGGCTTATTTTCTACACATTATTTCTCACATTAGGCTAAGTGAATCTACTAGAGTGTGTCAGTGAGGGCACACGCTCCTAACATCAGCTCGAGCATTTAGCCTAGTTATCAGAATCAGAAATCAGGATCAGAAATACTTTATTAATCCCAGGGGGAAATTGCAGTTTTTTACAGTAGCAACCATTTAGAATAAACAATAATAATTTACAACAAGAGAGAAATTTACAATATGTACACATATATAAAGTCTTATAATACAATAAAGATAAAATAAAAGTAAAGTGGCTGTGGCTATAATAATAAGTACAGATATACTGTTAGCAGCAGTAAGTGTTCAGTAGTCAGAAAATTATTGCACATTTTGAGTTATCGCACACATAATTAAATTATTGTTTTGCTGTTATTACTGTACGTGTGAATGGTGCCGTGCTCTAAGGGAGGAGTTCTAAAGTCTGATAGCCACAGGTAGGAATGACCTCCTGTGACAATCTGTAGTGGATTTTGGCTGGATGAGTCTTGCACTGAATGTGCTCCTGTGTAGCTCTGCTCTGCCTTCTCAGTCACGTCCTGAACCAAGCATTCTTGGCCACGTGGATGGAGAGATCTGGGTGAACTGTTTGGACTTTATTTAATATTTATCGCTGTATGGGGGTTTGAGCAGCAGAATATTCAACAGAGCCTGAATCATAATCAGCCTAATGCTCAGTCTGCATACTGAACACAGCCATAGGACACAAATACACATCACTGCAAGGGGGAAGAGCTCATTCAGCCATCCCATCTGCTGTGGAAGTGTCAGGAACAAAGGACTAAAAGTCAGATTAGCTTTATTCAGCATTTGGGTAGTTAAACACAGCACCAAAACAAGACCAGACATAACAGAGGGAGAGAGCGAGATCAGAGCTGAGAGGCAGGCAAAGGGTCAGAACCAGGAGAGTCAGGGAACAAGGCAGCCAAAATAGAAGGATAAGGCAATGAGAGGAGTCAGGAGAACAGAAGGAGTTTGAAAGCCAGAGAGAAGAGCAAACGAATAACCAGTACAAGGAATAAGGCAAAACAGGAAGTGTGTAGAGAGAGAGAGAGGCAGAGAGAGGCAGAGAGGCTTATAAACAGACTGGGTGATTGGAAACAGGTGGAATAATTGGTAGACTGGGGACATGTGATGTCATTGGGTGATGCATTCTGGGAAGTGGAGTTCAGGGGAGTGGTGGAGTCAGGGAAACCCGGAAGCATGACCGCCAGTCACCACTGTAAGCACATATGTTTTTCTAATCTAGACTAAACAGACATGCACACATGAACAAGAGACCAGGACAACATAAACCCACCACCCAACACCTAGAGCTAGCGTCTCACATTCACCACACAGACAACTGTGTAAATCAATCAATCTGTGTAAAATAAATGAATGATCTTCCACACATTTAGATCAGTGTTTTTACAGATACAGGTTTGTATCCGTAATCAGCTGATTAAATAGAAGGACAGAACCCCCTGGGCAGGCCACCTGTTCATTCCAGTGCTACACCGTAAATATAATTTAACTGCCTGGCTGAAAATCACAACGTCACATTAAAATCTGTCAGCTAAGCCATCATAAAGTGACAGGCCTGCACCATGGTGTTCATTAACGGCATCAGTTCTGGTCTCTGATTCAGACAGATGGAAAAGAGGAGCGTGAGTGAGCAGGAGGAGTGTGAGTGAGCAGGAGGAGCGTGAGTGAGCAGGAGGAGTGTGGGGTGGGGACCTACTCACTTCTCTCTGTTGAAAATGATGAACTCTCGTGTGACGGTGTCGAGACATTGCTGCAGCTGGGGTGGCTGGAACACACACAGAACAGCAGGTGCATCAGTGTGAGGATCAGAAACGCTCACCTAGTGTGTGTGAGTGTGTGTGTTTGTGTGTGTGTGAGTGTGAGTGTGTGTTTGTGTGTTTGTGTGAGTGTGTGAGTGTGTGTGTGTGTGTGTGTGTGTGTTTGTGTGAGTGTGTGAGTGTGAGTATGTGTGTGTGAGTGTGTGTGTGTGTATGTGTAAGTGTGTGAGTGTGTGTTTGTGTGAGTGTGTGTGTTTGTGTGAGTGTGTGAGTGTGAGTGTGTGTGTGTGTGTGTGTGTTTGTGTGTGTGTGTGAGTGTGAGTATGTGTGTGTGAGTGTGTGTGTGTGTATGTGTGAGTGTGTGAGTGTGTGAGTGTTTGTGTGAGTGTTTGTGTGAGTGTGTGAGTGTGTGAGTGTGTGTGTGTGTGTGTTTGTGTGAGTGTGTGAGTGTGAGTATGTGTGAGTGTGTGTGTGTGTATGTGTGAGTGTGTGCGTGTGTGTGTGCGTGTGCGTGCGTGTGCGTGTGTGTGTGAATGTGTGTGTGTGGTAGTTTACAGCTAATCCTGATGGTATAACTGAACAATTGAACCAAACAGTATAACCAAACATTGTAACTGAACAGTATGAGTATACCTCTCACACTCACACACACCATCAATCTCTTACACTCACCCTCACTATCAATCCTCTCACACTCACTGTCAATGCTCTCACACTCACACTCACTGTCAAACCTCTCACCCTCACCATCAATCCTCTCACCCTCACTATCTTGGCCAAGTGGCGACCGGTACTCCACCTAAAGAGCTGGCAGTGTGGCACTGTCAGGGGGGTATATATTTGGTGTCTGTATTACGTGTGTAATAAACTAACTACGTTAGTGTAATGAACAAACCAGTGGGCTGGAGGTTTTGTTGGCTTCTTTGGATTTACTCTTGGCCAGTCGCTTCTTCTTTTTATGGAGAGGTTTTGATTCCAGAATCATCTCCTCCAGCTCGAAGGTGGGGTCACAGTTCAGACGTCCTTTCTGAGAGTCACAGAGAGATCAAAGGAGAGAGAAAGAGAGCGTGAATACTGAATACTGATAAACTGGCCCTCCTATTACAAGGAGAGAGAAAACAGGGCCCTGTTTGAAATGTACTATGCCTTTTTTTTAAGCTAAACATACTACTATATAATATAATTCTACATTGTTTACATTTTATATTTTATATTTTATTTATATATTCTCTGCATGCTTAATTTTTGATCCTTGTTATCTGTCTATTTATATTTATACTTTTTATTCTATGACATCCAATGTGGGCAGCAAAGTAAGAATTTCATTGTACAGGGAAACTAGTTTCCTTACTGTGCATATGACAATAAAGCTTTGAATCTACTACTACTATTAATAATAATACTAATGAATAATAATGATGATTACTGACACCACTCCCTGAAATACTGTAATATGGTAAATATGACTTGGTTACTTTGTGTGCTCTAGTATTTAGAATGTTACTGTCCAGGAAAACATGCTTCTCCAAAACGGTAACTTCAGGAGAGGGAAAAGATGTTCTGAGCTTTCATGTAAATCAATGTAATGAGATTTCTACCTGGCAATTTGGAACCCCCTCTATTGATCCATTCATATTAATGTTTGATGTAAAGGACAACAGCTGTGATCTAATGAAAACTGAGAACAATCAAAATTCTATCTGTTTTTTAGACAGCATCAAAATGTTATTATTTCAATAATGCTCTGATAACACAAATTCAGAGAGAGAGAAAAAGAGAGAGAGAGAGAGAGAGAGAGAGAGAGAGACTCACACTCACACCGCTGCTGCCATGTAGCTAATTCCTCTGTTGGTATTTTGGGCATTAAGGCCCTGCTGCCTCCCTCTACTGACGGGCGTTAAAATAAAGATGGTATATGGGTCATAATCCTGAAAATAACTCCCACCCTCCCTTAGCTGCAGTCTGTTCTTCATAACAACACCACACACGGACATATACACACGCACACGTTCCCATCGGTTTACTCAGTACGGCCTGGCAGGCCTGTCAGGACTGCTGTTTGATCTTTGAGGGAAGAAACTGTTGCTTATGAAAATAATTATGTGGATTCTAAAATCTGATGGGATACGTCACGCTCAAAGCCGTGATTTAACAGATCGTACGGTGGTTCATATCAGCAGTGCAATCTAATGAGAAGCATTCAAGATCTTCTAAACAAAACGTACGGAACGTAAACACATAAACGCATCACTGCAGGAGCATTCCGCAGGCTGGTGGTGCAGTAATGCAGGCAGTAATGAACTACATCACCAAGACAGTGATGTGAGTTAGTGTCGAATAAATAAAGACAGTTACTGATGTAAGGTCATATAGCGTCTGGGTTTAGATAAATGTGACGGATTGCCTTGTAGCCTCACTGACTGTAATCTAAAGCTTTAACTCTTTAAAGTAATTCCCCATTATATACATCACAGCATCAAAACATTCCTAATCATCAAACATGAACTCATGGAGAGGCCCGACACCTTTTCAGATCTGTTACACAACCAGAATCACCCAGAACAAACGATTTTCT
Organism: Prochilodus magdalenae; assembly: GCA_024036415.1. Lineage (NCBI taxonomy): Eukaryota > Metazoa > Chordata > Actinopteri > Characiformes > Prochilodontidae > Prochilodus > Prochilodus magdalenae. Next base: position 118,189 of record JAMWET010007186.1, on the reverse strand, counting down.
TAAATGTGACTCAAACCAACATGGCTGACACCAGGCAGGGACTGGTGCACAAGCTGTTTGTGCTGTTTGTTTTTTTTTCCCCCATGAACTGTAAACTGTACCCTTCCATTTGGCATGGCTCTAAGTAGTTGCCAACGTTGAGTTTTTTGTGGTAATGTCATAATGTCACGCCCTCGGGTCTCCCGGACACCGCAGATCCTCCGGACTCCACTTCCCAGAGTGCACTATACAGTGATGTAAAACTCACATGTCCCCAGGTTCCCAGTCATTCCTGCTCTGGGTCGCCCGGGTTTTAGCACAGCTGTCGTTAATTACCAGTCTGCATTTAAGCCCCCCACCCGCACACACTCACTGTGAGCGTTTCTCCACTGTCTTCGGCTTGTATCTCTGGTTTTGATCTCTTTCTGAATTCAAATCTCTTCCCCCTTTTTGATCTGTCACCTGATTGTTTTGACTTCCCAGCTATCGACCTCTGCCTGTCTCACTGTCTTTGACCCTGCATAAGCCCTTCTGTCATGATTGCCTTGCTTCGGTTGTTGTGTTTGACTATCGACGTGTCAAATAAACCTCCTTTAGCTTTTAGCTCTGCGCGCCTCCAGCCCAGTTCTTTGTCCTTGACACATAAAATAGAATGTTATTTATGAATGTTATTTTTACATTTTTTAAAGAAGTAGATTACTTTAATGTAACTGTAGGTAGTGTAAATCACAGATTCACAATAACAGCACTAGTATTATATGTAGGAAGTATTATGTAGATGTGTTGTTGGTATTTATACGTTATTAAATGTTGAGGACAGTGTTGGGTTTGGTCTGTGGAGCTTGGAGAGAGACATTGTCACTCACATTGGGAGTAAAACCTGGTGGGACTGCTTTTTCCTGCACAGCATCCCAGTTCACATCCGCCAGGTATGGGAGGTTCTGAATGTCCGAGACACAAGACAGGCGGCTCTCTGGGTCTTTAGTGAGCAGCTGGACACAGGAACACATGCAGAAATACAAACAGCTGGTTAGTTTTCAGGTCAGCTGACTTAAAAGATGTACATGTTTCAGTTTTACTTCAGTTTACCAGAGAAGTTCTTCAGCGAAGAGAAGGTCCTGATTAAATTTGTTAACACACCCCAGCACTAACGGTGTGCTAGCCTACTACTGGAAACCACGTGGTGCTTTTCTAGTACCTTGATCCCAAACCGGCGACGAGCTAATCTTCATCTTCATTCCGCGTATCAGTACTGAAGTATTCATGTCATGTCACTCACCCTGCGGAGCAGAGCCACCATGCCCTTGGACCAGGTGGAGGAGTACCGCACACGCTCACCACGGAACATGTTTAGGACATCGTCCACTGCTGTGCTTGAATGGATGTCATAGGGCCGCTGAGAGAGAGAGAGAGAGAGTGATGTGTGTTAAGGGTTAAGGTCAAGTTACTTATCTTCTGGTGTTAGATTTTATATTTAATCGTTGGTGGAATTCTGGGAAATGACACACATCCTTCATCGTGTATGAATCAGTCAGTCAAACCATGAAAAAAATAATCAGTGGAATTCCTCTGGTACGAATCGGCTGGCTTTATGCTGCCTTTGGTGTCATTTTAGGAAGGGGCTTCAACTCTATTTTCCAGAACTGCTGCATAATTCAGTAGTGTAGATGTTACCAAAGGCATTCATAGCAATTAGATTTATTATGCACTGGAACTTAGGAGTCCTAGGAGATAGGGTCTCCAGTAAGGACCCTCAGTGTGGAGTGGTAGACTGAGTTCAGCAGTTTAAGGGAACTGGCAGGTGCGTGTTTGTAAATGACATCACCGCAGTCCAGGACACCATATAAGGGTGTCTTGTGCATATGTCTTCCAATAGAGCGGCTGTAGCCTTGGTTTACAGATTGTGCTCGAGGTGGTACATCCACTTCTGTACCCGAATGTTTTTTATTAGTAGTATTGTGTTTATTTTTATACCCATATGCCAAAATTAAAGAAAAGTCACATATGATCGTTCTGAAATCCGGTGCACAGCTAGGATGAATAAGGGTCACTGTGCTTATGTAGTTTCTATGTCCTAGTTACTGATAAAGTTCCCAAGCAGGTCCTAATATACATATATATAAGACCTGGGCCGGCATTCAGGCTTGAGTTAAGGCTGATCACTCCATGCCAGTCATTCAAAATGATTTAACCATATTTTAGACCATACTGTGTGAAAGGAGTGAACATCCTAACTCTAGCTGAAACATACATTCTCACAGACTGGCCGGTCAGTGCAGGTCAACACACAGACGCAAATTTAATCTGGGAAGATCAAATGTGACTGTGGGGTCTGTTGGTGGGTCTGTGTTAACAAAGGGACGGATCATGTTTACACAAATACTCAGGGATCATATAAGGCTGTTCCATACCACTGGCCTGACCACCCCCCACTTTTATCAACCAAGAACTAAAGTCCACCAAACACTTTCAAAATCAATTTTTCCAAAGTTGTTTTGGGACTGTAGATCAATTACACTGATCAGTGGAGCTGCAGTCAAGCCCACCTTTGTTGACTCCAAGTCCAAGTGAAAGCTAGACCAGGTCAATAACAAACCCCAAAGATCTAGTCCTCCTAAAGACCAGGTTGTAAGTAGCCCTTATCTGCGTTTACCAAAATAACAAAATCAAATTCATAACAACATCAGATTCCATCCATACTGACACACCTACACAAACCTGGTATGGATGGCAAGTTTCAACACCCACCCAGTGAATCCAAGCCCATGACCATGTACCTAATAAATAAGTCTAACTCAGCTGAATTGTTCTGAGTGTGGGCCGCGGCTTGTGTGGAGGGGCTCCTCCTGGGTATAAGGGCCGCCACTGTTGATCGTCTCGTTAAGGTAACCTACCCATCCTCGTAAGATCTCATATGATGTGATGCCCATGGCCCACCAGTCCACAGGGTAGGAATAACCCGGACCACCATCCACGAAGGACTGGAACATCTCTGGGGCTATAACACACAGACAGATCTTTCTCATGCTTGCTCCTTCCTTGTATGAACGTGAACACCACCCTAATCATTAGGTTGAAGTCATTAGGTTGAGTCCTTTGGACTGGATGAGCTACAAAGCTGAAATGTCATTTACCGGACTACATACTGATATTCCCCAGAACCAAACACAAACTGAAATCATCTTTACTAGGGCTTTGCCCTGTCACGTTTCCATGGTAACATGGTAACTACTTAGGTACATCCACTTTGTAGCTTAACGGTCAATTCATCAGGCAGACCAAGCATCTAGCTGCACTGTAGAGGTATGCGAATACACACTGTACCTCATTTTGGCATGGTGATGAATGATGATGTGGTACAGCGGTAGTATTGCTGGGGATGCCGAGCTTGGCACATGGTGTCACTGCTAGGCTAGCAGAAGCCATGAGGCCAGAAACTGACCAATAGCTAAAGGCATAGAGACTATAGCTCCATTTTCAATGTACAAACTACCAAGTGTGTTCCTGCTGTGCTGAGAAATCTCCACCACCTAAATAACACCTAGCGGGTGGTGGTCATACGGTGGTCCCTTCTACTGACGGGTTGAAGGAGTGATCAATTGTGCAGCCACTGGTGGGCTACTGTCAGTAACATTAAACGACCAAGCACACACGTGTGGTGGGAGTACCTGTGGATGTAAAGTACGATGGCAGATCTAGATTTGTTTTGAGGTTTTTAAATTAGTGCTGTGATATTTACCCATGTATGGCTTTGTTCCTGCCATGGAGGTGGCTTTCTCAGAGTCCTTCAGCACTGTAGCGACATTGAAGTCTGTAATATGGACATGCCCTGTGATGCAGACGGAGGAAGTGCAGTAGGTAAACACGGTTCCAGCACAGTGCGGTGGTCTTCCTGATCTTAACACCACATCCTAACCTGGTAATATACGGCTGAGTTACATACACAAGGCTAACCTAGCAGGTCAGGTTTAACTAACAGGGCACTGTCTCTAAGCAACTAGTGTACAGAGCGTGACGTATGATGCTCTGAATGCCATTTAAGAACCATTTTATCCCGTAATGCTGTTTGGAAACCCGGCCCTGGTAAAAAGAACCAGACCGGCTAAGCTAAAAGGTTATGCTAACCTACCAGATCAGGCTAACCTGTTCAACATTTATATCCGGTTATTATTTGGGTGTCCCATTAAGGAGTGATACCGATCACCATATACAGCTCTGGAACAATGTAAGAGCCCACCTGTACCTGATCAGTGTCTCCAGGTGTGCAGGTTCTGGGTTTGTGTTGGTTCTGTTTGATTCTCTACACTACTGGAAGCATGTCTCCCAAACTCCAGATCAGATATTGTATTAGATCTGTGTATTTAGAAAATCACTAATGACCTCCAGAAGCCTGTTTTTAGAACCATGCTCGCTGTGCGTCTCACCCCAGCCACCGCTCGCCAGTCTCTCTGTAGGTCACTCGAGGTCATCTTACGGTGGGTAAGGGACATTGGAATGAGGGGGCGCTCATCACGGTCAGTAGAGAGTGGGTGTGGCCCTCTGCCAGTCTGTAGCTGTGTTGTCCTGTGTGTTTGCTGCTGGACCTTGTTCTTATGAACCAGACACTCACTGTATCTGCCAGTAAAGCTAGAACCCAACCTTCGGTTCCTCACTGAGAACCTGCTGTACATGTGGAGATGCTGATTGTAGACTGGAGTGGGCTCTGATTAATTTCCAGAGCTGTATATTATTTAGCTTAGTACTAATAGAACAACTCCAATCTAATCCATCCATTTATTTTCTAATCGCCTATTTATCCACCTTATTAGTCCGCCATCTAGTGGACAATATAACACTACGATTGGCTTGAGGTTGGATGTAGAATGTGCCACAGCCTTACCGTGCTCATCCAGCAGTATGTTGTCTGGTTTTATGTCTCTGCAGAGGAGAAACAGAAGCTTCCTGTTAATGTACATTCTCATCATCAGGGGAGTTTACAATTTCTCACAAGTGTTTGCACCCTGTTAGCAGCACGATAGATGGCCTACTGCTCCTACACCATCGCTGTTTGAAGCACTGCTCCAGGAACCAGGTCGGTCTTATCAACACACTGCACCCCATGTCCTGTGAGTACTACCGGGACACGCTGTCTGCAGCCATCAACAGTAGAAGGGACACACCAGCGCCATGAAGGATCTGGAGGCCTACGCAAACCACTGAGAGAGAGAACCGACATACTGTCCGCCATGCGCAGAGTGACTCACCAGCCAGTGTTCCAGACATACAGCGAGCATGATGCCCCCGTGAGTCTGCAGGACTCAGGGCTACATGCACACACACCGTTATGGCCGTTCTTGGTGGAGATGACCAATGAATGTGTGTGTGGAGGAACTGTGGTCAGCACCATGATAACCGGTTGTTATCACACGTCCAGAAGGCCTGGTGTCTCTGCGCCTGCTCCCCTAATGTGGAATCTGCAGGAGCTTTAGAAGCAACTGACTGTGAAATTCTCTCTTCCTTTTTTTTTGAAAACCACCGCTACACCGCTTCACTGTAAACCACTGCAGCTGATGCTTGGCATTTTGCTTAACCTCAGGCTTGTGTGCGGCTGCTTGGGCATGGAAACCCATTATCTGAAGCTCCGAACACACTGTTCTCGTGCTGATGCTGCTTCCAGAGGCTGTTTGGAACTCTTGTAGTAAGTGATGCCATACATGATGACTTTGAAGTGCTCCAGCAATTTTATACACCTGTTAACAATGAAGGTGTCTGAAAGACCTACACTCGGTAATAAAGCACAGTGTCTGTATACTGTTATATGAGATGCAGTGTGGAATGGTAATTAGTAGGGCAGTACCCGACTCTTATCAGTGGAATCGGATTCGCCCGTCCTGGTCGACGATTCGACTACTCGTTAATGTTTTTTCTCCATGTACATTATCTAGTAATCAGTAAATCAATTTGCACACGGTTCAGATCTGATCCTCCTCATTTAGAGAGTCAGCAGAGTCACAGGGACATGTTTCTGAACTAAAAGAGGCGGGGCTTATGATGAACGATCTGAACTGGAGCCTGATTTAATTACAGGATACAGCGCCGGGCAGCAGCTCGTATTTATGCTAAACATTAGTGCTTATAGCTTATAGTCTTTTTAATTTCACTTCTAACAGCTTCTTCAGTAGGTGGACCCTTCGTCTTTCATCTCTCATTAATAATAATGAACTGCTAAATAAAACCAGATTAGTCCATATTTAAATTATTTATAGATGAAGAGAAGAATGGTAAACCTGAAACCGTTTATTATTATATTACCCGCGCTAAAATCATTATCTCTCGTTTATCAGCAGGCATATTAAGTGACTGTACTGATCTTTAAATAAATATAATCTCAGCTGTAGACAAATAAATATAAATATCTGTAATTTAGGTTCTAAAATAATGGCGTTGTAATAAAACAAACATCTCCGGTCCGTTTTTCCTTCACCGCAAACAGCCATTATGTCTAAACTGAAAGTCAGCTCCCTCGTTTGGAGCAGTGTCTGATTAAATGAGGAGCAGAATTCGGTTTAACTGGTTTAGACTCTCTTCTTCAAAACCTCCTCCAGGCTTTCTCTGAGACATCGCTCCACCCGTGTTTCTCAGCTACACAGCTTCAGCTGCCTTCAGCGGTGAACCACCTGCGCACGTTGTCACGTGGATTTAAATTTTTAGCATGCATGCGCCACAGCCCAGCTAGAACTTACATATACATTTATTATTCCCCTCTAATAATTATTTAATAATCTTTTTACATTCTTAAACTTCTTGTGCATTATTGTAAGCTTTATGGAAGGAAAAAAAAGGTCACTGTTGTCAGTCGACTGATGATTCGACTCGTCGACTTCTAGAGGGCAGCCCTGGTAATTACAAAGTTATTTAGGTTAGAGAACTGAATCAAACGACAACATGTTTTTATCTGCACACACACGGATTCGTTGGGCGTCTCCACCAAGACTAAAGCGGGACTCGTCACTGAAGATGACCCGCTGCCATTCTGAGTCACTCCATGACAGTCTGGTACGACACCACTGCAGTCTTTGGTGACGGTGACGTGGTGTTAAGGACAGTCGTGGTAACGGTCCGTGTGCAAGTAGTCCTGCGTGGTGCTTTGTCGGTTCTCTCTCTCCATGGTTTATGCAGGTCTCCCAGATCCTTCATGGTGCTGGTGCTGTCTTCTTCTTTCCACTGCTGCTAGCACAGTGTGCCGCTTCCCAGAGCCCCAGACGTGACCCCTCTCAAACTCTTCCACCTGCTGACATTGCTTTCAGACTCTGAGACACATTCTTCTGCAGGATCAGTAAAGTGTTACCTCATCTTACACTGCGCTCGCAAAGGATGCTATCAACACAACAGCAAGACTCAGAATGGAAAGCACACACACAGGACGACCTTATAGAGCCAGGCAGGTACGGGCCGAGTGTGGAACCTGAATCATTCGTATGTCTCATTACGTCAAACCTACACACCAAGTTTCACTCCTGCCGGCTGATGGCTTCTGGGTGCAGCCTCTTTTAGGTGAGGGTGGATGTGCGCAGTATGGTTTGCAGAGCTGTTTATTACATGTTATTTTGAATTAAATAACTTTATTTGAAACTGCCCGTAACCAGAGCTGTCTGTAAGACCTACGTTTCTGGTCTACACTGCAGTGCTATGTAAGTAATCTGCTGGATTTGATGATTTAATGGTACATGGCACCACTCATGCTACGTCACTAGTATGGTATCAGACTCCGTATCAGCCAGCACTGAATCCAGTCCCAACCCTTCCTTTAAGCAGGTGTCATATACATGGGCAATGTCTGGAACTTAGGTTTGTCTGAGACATACTGTCGGTCCCTTTAACTTCCGCTCTCTGGCTCCTGTTCCTCAAGTATATACAGCCACCGATTTATCCAGCTCTGTGTATTTACTGGCTAAATAAACCTCCCATCCTCTACAGTGTTTTACAGAGTTTACACTCTCTCTGTATCTGTGTCTGTATTTTATAGAGGGATGGGAGGAGTCTGAGTCTTTAACTTCAAATACTGTAAATTAATTTAAAGAATATTATATGATTGATTTAGCTGTGAAACTGTTAAATTAGACGGTTGCAGAGAGAGCAGGAACTACTGTATCATCCGTCTACATCAACACAGTGAAGGTCTACTGTGAATCAGCGTGTGGTGTAGCTCTGTCGTGGATGATGTCGAACTCACCGGTGTATAATCTGGCAGGACTGTAAATAATCTAGAGCTAGGGCGAGCTCACAGATGTACACCTTCACGGTTTCCTCCTTAAAATGGACGTTCTGATGCAGGTGATACCGAAGGTCTCCTCCTAACAAGAGATCCACCACCATAAACATGTCCTCTTCATCCTGAAATGAATACCTGGAAGGAGGGAGGGAGAGAGAGAGGGAGAGAGAGGGAGAGAGAGAGACAGAGAGGGAGAGAGAGACAGAGAGAGAGAGAGAGAGAGAGAGAGAGAGAGAGAGGGAGAGAGAGAGGGGTAAGAGAGAGAGGGAGAGAGAGGGGAAAGAGAGAGAGGGAGAGGGAGAGAGAGAGAGAGAGGGGTAAGAGAGAGAGGGAGAGAGAGAGAGAGAGGGGTAAGAGAGAGAGGGAGAGAGAGAGAGAGAGGGGAAAGAGAGAGAGGGAGAGGGAGAGAGAGAGAGACAGGGGAAAGAGAGAGAGGGAGAGAGAGAGAGGGGAAAGAGAGAGAGGGAGAGGGAGAGAGAGAGAGGGAGAGAGAGGGGAAAGAGAGAGAGGGAGAGGGAGAGAGAGAGAGAGGGGAAAGAGAGAGAGGGAGAGAGAGAGGGAGAGAGAGGGGAAACACATTTAAGTTAAGTTTTATTAAACGTGCCTTGAATGAAAACCTGTATGCAGATTGGGACAGTTAAATAGGAGTTTGGTGACCTCAGACCTCCCACCTCCCTGAAATACATAATCCTAAACATTTACATACATCCACAAACCAAACGAAGCGAGAACGGCAGGCTAGGCTGCTCATACCGTTCCCGGGGAACCGAACTGTGAGCGGACATGGTCATCTTTAATCGAGGCTGAAAGGCTTCCTGTTTACCTGCCTCTAGATCTGTATCACTCCACCTTAAAGGCTACATACTGTACAGCACCATTAGAGATGTGACACATGGGAAGTTGGATCCTGGACTCAACCCTAACCCTGGGCCTAACCTCAACCCAACACACTAATCCGAACCCCACCCTTAACCTAACCCAAACCTGGAGGTATTCAGAGGCTTCAGTGATGCTGCATCTGTGTATCCTTATAAAGAGTCACGGGACAAACGGGACTGGGGAGCAGCTCCCTCCCCGTTAACCCCAGCCCCGACACTGGTATAGGTAACGTTACCTGTAGCTACGTAAACAGTATGACAGGGAGATCTTCTCTACAGGGAGGCTGGCTTATGTTCCTGTCTGTGTCTGTTTCAGCATGTGCTTCTATGTGACCATCGTGGTGTCTCACTGTCAACCAGCAAATCAGAGCCTGAATCCACCAATCAGACCACACTTCCTAGGTCCAGCTCTCCTAAACTCTGATTGGTCACCTGCACCTCATTTCCCCCCAGTACATATACCTCTCAGACACAAACCCTCACTGTGAAGTATTGGCCAACTATCGAGCCGTCTCCCCTGTGTGTCTCCCATGTATGTCTCTCCCCCGTGTGTCTCCCCCGTGTGTCTCCCCCGTGTGTCTCCCCCGTGTGTCTCCCCCGTGTGTCTCCCCCGTGTTTCTCCCCCGTGTGTCTCCCCCGTGTCTCCCCCGTGTCTCCCCTGTGTTTCTCCCCTGTGTTTCTCCCCTGTGTTTCTCCCCCGTGTTTCTCCCCTGTGTTTCTCCCCCGTGTTTCTCCCCCGTGTTTCTCCCCCGTGTTTCTCCCCCGTGTTTCTCCCCCGTGTTTCTCCCCCGTGTTTCTCCCCCGTGTTTCTCCCCCGTGTGTCTCCCCCGTGTGTCTCCCCCGTGTGTCTCCCCCGTGTGTCTCCCACGTGTGTCTGCCCCGTGTCTCCCCCGTGTGTCTCCCCCGTGTCTCCCCTGTGTTTCTCCCCTGTGTGTCTCCCCCGTGTGTCTCCCCATGTGTCTCCCTGTGTGTCTCCTCTGTATGTCTCCCCTGTGTCTCCCCCGTGTATCGCCCCGTGACTCGCCCCGTGTGTCTCCCCTGTGTGTCTCCCCGTGTTTCTCCCCATGTGTCTCCCTGTGTGTCTCCTCTGTATGTCTCCCCCGTGTGTCTCCCCCATGTGTCTCCCCCGTGTGTCTCTCCCGTATCTCCCCCGTGTGTCTCCCCCGTGTGTCTCTCCCGTGTCTCCCCCGTGTGTCTCCCCCGTGTGTCTCCCTGTGTGTCTCCTCTGTATGTCTCTCCCGTGTCTCCCCCGTGTGTCTCCCCCGTGTGTCTCCCTGTGTGTCTCCTCTGTATGTCTCTCCTGTGTGTCTCCGCCGTGTGTCTCCGCCGTGTGTCTCCGCCGTGTGTCTCCCCCGTGTGTCTCCCTGTGTGTCTCCTCTGTATGTCTCTCCTGTGTGTCTCCCCCGTGTGTCTCTCCTGTGTTTCTCCCTGTGTGTCTCTTGACCTCCCCTTGTTCTCTGGTTTTCTCTCTCAGATTCTCCTCTGGATTAGTTTGCCTGTCTGACTCCCCGGTTCCTGACTCCTACCTGTCTCTTTCTGTTTATGTTTAACCTGACTGTTGCTGCTGAATCTGTTTGTCTATTTGTTAAATAAACACACTCTTAGAAAGCATCCCTCCCAAAGCAGCTCAGAGAAGCAGTTACCCACTTTCTCCTTTAACCCTTCTAGACCCTTTTTTACAGGAGCAAAAAGAAATCTATACCAACCAGTAGAGAATAGACTATTAATAACGGCACACAGCAACAGCGCTTACACACGGTAACAAGTACAGATCACTGCATGCTCCAAAACAAGCATCCAGCGTAGGATCCACCCATACAGGCCAGATCCCGTCTGGGAGAAGCTGGATCCCGCTTGTTCCAGCACAAATACAGCTGTGACTACATACGACATTAGGAGCTGGATGACATGTCAGAGTCGGACACACACAGGACCTTAGTGCAGCTGTAAAATGAAATCATAACGAGGAGGCTAATGTCATTTAGTATTATTGCGGTGGTGAATCACTCCGAGTTCAGGAGACGCAGAGGCTGTCTGTTGCGCCGAGCGAGCTAGAAATCCCCTCTGTACTGCAGTCTGCCCTGTCACTTCCAATTAGCTGACAGATCAGTGCTGCTTTAATCACTACTGAATTGTTTATGTGCCTGTATGAGCTTATATATTCCCCCCGCGGTTTAGAGCACGTTTGCACGTTAGACAGTTTATTTATCCATTCAGAATCACAGGCATTAAAACAGAGCTGGGGGTCCCTTCGTGTGTAACGGCCCCTCTTTTCTGGGAAGTCATTCCTCAAGATTCAGCAGCGTCTCTATGGAATCATTTATCAGGTCACGCACTGACGCTGGATGAGAAGGCTTGGGCCACAGTCAGCGTTCCAACTCATCCCGAAAGTGTTCTGTGAGGTTATGGTCGGGGCTCTGTCCCACCACTTCAGTTCCTTCAAAGCACTCATCAAAGCATGTCTTTATGGAGCTCACCTTGTGCACAGCTGGAACAGGAAATGGCCCTAAACCATCATCCATCCCTGAACAAACCGCACTGCTGGCACTATGCAATGAGGTGGCAGTTTTCTGACCTCCGCCAGGCTCGTGCTCCAGCATGCTTCATACTGCCTCAGCCGGTGCATTTGGCATCGTACTGAAACTGCTTCGACCATCAAAACGCATTTCCTGATACACAGTTATGGTGTTGATGCTGGATCCGGAGGCATTTCGTAACTCTGTAGTGAGACAGAGGATGGGTAAGTGCTACACACTACATGTGTCAACACTGATCATCGTTTCTGTTATACAATAAGAGCACGTCCAGCACGGCAGGACTCCAAAGGTGTCATTTAACGAGAGTAGCATGAAGCTGGGCTCTCCAGTACGACCGTGTCTATTGGGATTGCCTGTGGGGGGGGCATGGTTTTAACGTGCATGGTCCCAGTGTTCCACCCCCAGCGTTACCAGATCGGGAGAAATCTGGGTGACTCATCTTTTCCTACAAACCAGCACTTCTGCAGTCTGTCTCTGGGCACCGCCCCATGCTGAGTGAATCCAATGAAACCAGGTTTTCGGTTTGGTGAGAGATGCAGCAGGGTACAGGAGCTTCAGTGGGCTGGCTATGCCACCCTTTAGTAAGGCGTAAATATTTATAAAACCATCGTGCTGTTTTACGTTTAATCATTAAGCTGTACAGTACTGATCATTCTTCCAGACAGCTCGGCTGGACTGCGCAGAGCAGAACACCTCTGATACCCTTAACCTGTCCAGCGTTCTGTAACATCAGTACAGTTTTGTTGATGAACACTGGAGCATCCATATCCCTTACTGTTGTTCTTATTACAGTGACAGTTATCACTGCATGCCTGCTGACGGATTAACTGTAATAGTTGTGTGTCGTTCGTTTACAGCTGCAGGTTTTATACAGCTTTGTGTCGAGGCTTCTTGCTTGGACCCTTACACTGAAAAGCCGATCTGTATTCTGTGTCTGCTGGACATAAGTGAATTACAGTTTCCACTACAGGATCCAGGAGCACACACACACACACACTCACACTCACACACACACACACACATACACACTCACACACACACACATAAACATACACACACACACACACACACACACACACACATACACACTCACACACACACACACACATACACACTCACACACACACACACACTCACATGCTCCCCCTGGGGATGAGGGGTGGATAGACGTCTGCTTTGGATCATAAAATCAGAACAGCAGCAATATGAACTGCTCACAGTGGGCAGGAAGGAAACACCACATCACACCACACTGGTCCTCTTGTGGTGTTTAACTCTGAAGCCTCTGAGGGCCGTTTGATTGGATGATGCGTTAGGAACAGATTTGTACTGGTACATTTGTTCCTCTGAATACCTCACAAATAAAAACTCCCATGAACCCTTACATCTGATACAACGATGTGTGCACATAAGCACTGCAGCATCATAGGAAATTCATCCTTTCATCCTCTTATCAGTTCATTCTTTCACTCATTCATCCTTCTCTCTCTCATCCCCGCCCTTCTTTTCTTTATTCCCAGAGGTTCCTTTTGTTTTTACAGATGGGTGTCTGAGCTTTTTAAATAGAAAAGGCTGATGCACCATAAAGTCAAAAGTTGATTGAATTAGATTAATAGAAATTGAAAAAAATATTAAATGAGCCAAATATGTAATTGGTAATTTACTGAGGAAAATTATTCAACATTACAAAAGTGTAACTGAACAGTATGTGAACTTTAGGAATCCTGATAAATCACTGGGATGGCGATCAGGCATCAGTGGCCGCCCTTCATATATAAAGCTCTACGGAAGATATTCATTGTAAGGACTGGTGTGGGTGCCAGCCTTACCCTGGCCACCAGGGGACAGCAGTGAACCAGCAATCAATCCTAACCCCCTGCACCTGGTGAATAGGTTATATATACCTCTCAGGAAGCGGGCGGGGTGCTGGGTCTTTGCTACACTGCGTGTGTGTAAGGTCCTGGCTGGTAATGGTAGAGGCCTAAGTGTTTGAGTTCTCCCTCACTTCTCTCTCTCCCCCCTCCCCTCCCTCTGTCCCGCTTATTCTTTCTCTTCCCTTTGGAAGGCTTGAGAGTGTTGGCTCTCCCTCTTTCATAAAACTAAACAAAACCAAACCTTTTCTAAACAACCCTTTCTTCTCGTTTCTGCTGGGGGCTGTGAGGTCTTGCCCTCCCCCTCAGCCCTGTGCATGCTCCTCAGAGGGGTTAAGGGTTTCTGACCCTCCCACTCTTTGTTCCTCTGTCTCTCCCCTACGGTGTTCTTTAAGGGGAGAACCGTAGTTCCCTCCTTCGTTTAGTTTATGTAACAGTTTCCTCTGCCCCTGACGTGGGGTTGTCTTTTGTTGGGAGTTGACTAGGTTTGCCCCCTGGTTGGTTTAGGAGGTAGCCAGTCTCCCCTGGCATCCTTTGTTCACTTTTCCCGCTCAAACGTGTCCTGAATTCGGGTGGGTTTGTGCAGTACTTGTTCTTTTTCCCCACCTATATTTAGTTTCCACCCATTTTATTCATGCTCTGTTTATTGACACATCTATTTTTTTATTTTTTTTATTTTTGACTGCTTTGCATTCGGGTCCTCCCCAGTTTCTACCTGGTAGCTTGCCCGGCAGAGCCCCCGAGTGGTGTTCAGGAGCCCTGAACCGTATTCCGCCAGCAGCTACAGTTACAATTCATAATTCATGTTTGTGGATGTGTCTCATTTCATAAACCAAAGATCTTCATGGGGACCTTGGGAAATGTTATTGATGATGATCAGGGTGGGAAAGATTACAGAAAGGGCTCTTTAAAGTGTTGGGGCAGCACAACTCCATCAGACAGACTGTAAACAGAGACCATCCAAGACCCCCAACAGTGTCCCCCAACAAAGAGCACTCCAAAAGCAAAGCATGCAACCACTGAGGTCAGAAAGGAACTGAGGGTCCCTTATCAAATACAAGGCCCCTCTCAAAGGGGGCTAACATTAATGTCTAAGAGTCTGCCATCAGGAAACGGCCGACAACACCGTGCATGGCTAGACTGAGGGCACTGCTCGGTAAAGATCACATGGGCAGCTAGAAGCTCAGTATTCTGTGGACAGATGAGACCAAAAACCTCCTGAATGAGAAACATTATGTCTGGGGGGGAAGAGACGCACTCAGCCGGGACAAGGCTGTCGCTTCTCATGTCAGTCTGCCCTCACGGACAAATTAACCCCCATCTCCTTCACCCTCTTTCTCTTCTCCACCCTCACCTACTGCCTTATTACCACCTCATGCCCACACTCCTCCCCTAGGAAACGTCACGCTCTCCTCACCACCTGTAGAAGCTCATACAAAGAAAAACCTGCTCAGCTACCAGAGGGCTTCTCTTCTTCAAACTTTAACTTTATAGATGTCTCATCTGCCAGGATGGAGATGGAGATACAGCTGCAGCAGCTTTTCTATGCTGACTTCATCATTTCGTTATCTCTGTAAGGTTCTGAATGGGAGACCAAGAACATTACTAGTACTTGTGTAAGGACACCTAAAGTACAATGCTAATTTAATTTATCTTTTAAATCTACTAATTCTGATCGTTTTATTATTACTGGTGATGTTAAATTCATTATTGATAATTATGGACTAGGACAGTTATGCTTAAGAACTACTGGACTGAGCGTGTGAGTTAGGGGCCAAAGGGTCTCGACATATCAGTCACTGTTAAGAATGTCACTTTGTAGCACCATTACTGACCACTACTCGAGATCAGACATGTTTGCTTTAAGTAAATGTTAGTAAATTACAGCAGCAAAATGTGACCTTGCTGATTCGATGACGGAAAATCAAACATTGTGAGAGTTCTGGATGAAATTATTTTATTTGAAATAGCAACAAGTGGAACAGCTGAGCTGCATACCTGGATTCGAGAGACCTAAAATCTGAAGAACTAGTGCTAATGGAATGGCAGTCATGACAAAGCAGTTACTAAATCAGCATTTTGTCACTATATAATTATCACTAGCATCAATCAGCCTGGTGATTTCCTGACTCCAAACCCTGAGGAACTCATCCACACCTTTATTTCTGTTACGGTTTCTTAAATGGGCTCCCAAAACTGGGTCAAAACCGGGAAACACAACAACCAAAACCGAGAGGACGTCCAGAGACAAAGCTGGTAATCAATCCAAGACTGAAACACGAGATCAAAAACACCAACAGGGCCAAAACAAACAAACAGAGAGAAATCAAAACACACAGGAAATGAGTCGTGCTCTGGAACCCTGGATCATCTGTACTGATGCTCCTGACAGGACACTTGACGATGCTGCCATAGCAACACATGACCAAAACACTCTGCCAAGGGGCATGATGGGTCTGCTTCCTTAATGGACACTGTGTGGATGTGGGTGTGTGTGTGTGTGTGTGTGTGTGTGTGTGTCTCTGTGTGTGTGTGCATCTGTATGTGTGTGTGTGTATTAGGGTAAGAAAGGAACAGTCCGAGGTTACAGTGACATGAGGGTTCTCTGAACTGCATTAACGGATGCGTGGGTGGGCTCTCCTACTGATGGAAAGGGAAAAGACTTTTTGTGCTCGGCCCTCTCTCTCTCGGTCCTCTCTCTTGGTCCTCTCTCTCGGCCCTCTTTAGGATGATTAGCAAATAAACAGGTATGACGCAAAAACACACACTATTAACCTCCTTCAGCAGGCCCCCCCAGGCACCTCTTGAATTTGGCAGGTTGTGACTGTCCTGACTGGAAGTCTCAGAGACAGATAAGGAGACGGGACTCCTGAACTATGTCATCCTAAAGCACCATATTTCTCAGTATAGAGACTTTACAGATGTCCGAGGGCGTGCTCCATTGTTTGCAGTATTCCTATTCCAGTCCCACACCTGTAAAAGCTGAACAAGAGGTCCCAAAATGTGTATTTCCTGTATGAGGTTACACATGATACCGCAAGACTACTTAACATCACTCAACGTTACCAAACACACAATTTAAATTTCACACAAGCAAAGTGCAGACTAAACACATCCAACAGCCCTCAAAATGCCACCACGCTTAAGTCAGTTCTGTTTTGGCCTGAAAATGTTTTAACAGCTCCAGTTTGTCCTGGAGGGCTCCCGCACACAGAGCATCTACAATACACACATCCACCCATGCTGCAGTGCTGTATCCACTGTAAGATGTGGCTGTTCTTATATAAGCGCTGGGAGGAATAGAATTCGCTCTAATATGCTGTCCTATTTTCAGGTCCAGTGGAGACTCTGTGTGAGAGTGCGCTCTATAGTCTTGCAAAACAAACGTAATGCCCTTAAGCACTCACATATGAGGCAGATACTGCAGCACTTAAAGCTGTGCGTGTGTGTGTGTGTGTGAGTGTGTGTGTGCGAGTGTGTGTGTGCGCGTGTGTGTGTGTGCATGAGTGAGTGTGTGTGTGTGTGTGAGTGTGTGTGTGAGAGTGCACGTGCTCTAAAACTCACCACAGGTTGACGAGGAAGGGATGCTCGAGCCCCTGCATGATCTGCAGCTCTCGGAACACATTTCGGACCTCGTCTCTTTCGATGCACTTGTGCTTATTCATGTATTTCATTGCGTACATTTTCTTAGTATCTCGCTTCTGCACAATACACACCTGCAACAGACACACAGCACAATCTAAAATTCAGTTTAATATAAAAACCACACACACACACACACACGCATATAATGCGTGTATATACAGTGTAAGTCAGTTCAGTGCACTTTCTTTAATATAATGATAATCAAAGTCAAAGCAGGCAGGCAGACCAGAGACTCCCAACCCTGGTCCTGCAGTACGAACTGTGTCGCACGTCCTTTTGTGTTTTTAAGCTGTAAAACGAGCACCTGGTGCACAGGGGTGTGAAGGGGTGGAGTAGGGAAGCAGTAGGTGCTCGTGAGACTAGCAGTGTTCATTTTACATAAGCACTGTGATGTTAAACCCATGACAGAATGTTACACATGAGTCAAATACCCATTTCCTATCACATTCTTTCTAAACCTACACGGTCTGCAGTCTTATGAAGCTTATGAGCTGCTCAAAGCCATATTTCCAAACGCAGACCCTAACTCCGCTAGCTAACCCAAACTCCTAATGAAACATACGCCCATGCTTTACATTCAGTAAAGAGATACGTGTGGTGTTCTAAAATGACTAAAAGGCAATAGCTCCAGTCTGGTTAACATGAGCCTGCCAGCTGGTTGCCCCCATAGAATGGAATCTGAGTTTTGGAAAAAAAGCCAGTATTAGTAACATTAGAAGTGATGTTTATGCATTTATATGGTAGCTAAAAGACTAGAAGTCCATTACATAGAAGATTAATTTTAGTTCTAATTGGTTGAGATGATGTAGTCTTCAAAGTAAGGCTTCACAATGTGGACAAAATACCCCACTGCAGTACTAATCCTGAATGACTGAGTGATTCAGTCCAGCTGGGAATGCAGTTCAGTGCACGGGTAAACCACCGATGTACAATGATTAAACACTGGCCTGAATTATTTTGGCCTTGACTTGGTGCTGGCTGATCCTGAAGAAATTAGATTTCATCATATCTTCATTTAAAGGTCTCAGTCTGAGTTTGAGATATCTGGGACTAACCTTGCACTGCTTATTTACCAAACAGGAGCTGTGCAGTGTCTACTGATAGCATAATATCTCCCACTGCTCTCCTAGACGTGGAGTTCATCAGGGTCCATCTTCGGTCCAAACCTCCTCTGGCCTGTTTAATGTGCAGCTTTAATCGTTCTTGTTGTTTTTGCACAGATGAGACGGCTGTACTGACCGATCTAACCCAGTGTTTGGCACTGATTATTACAGCTGGTTGTGAGCTGAATGAGGACCTAAGAGAATTCCTTATTTCTGATCTAAATGACTCTTCTAGTCTATGGAATATTAATATTATCAGTGTAAGAAATTTGTCCAGATTTACAAAACAAGTAAGGAGTCAGAGGAGGCCTGTCTCCTCTGGACACCAGAAATAATAGTTCATGACTACAATGCACTTATAATGCAACTCCAGGTGTTTGTAGAGACACGAGGCTTGCCTTCAGCTTGTACAAACAAAGCAACTCATCTGACTGACACAGTAAGCATGTTAAGCGTTAGCCTCTTTTCGTTAGCTTCTAGAAAATTCCACTATCTGAAGACTTGTTTTTTATATTCTTGCCTTTGTTTGGATTTAATAAACCCTATACGGTCACTCCTAAGTATGTGGAATACTGAGTTCATGTGTTTCGACCACACACTGTTAATAGATGTGACGAATCTGTATGCCCAGCATCAGCATTGGGTCATTCTGAAGAGCTCAGTGGCTTTAAATGTGGCACTGTTATAGCCTCAGAATCAGAATCAAGCTTTATCTGCCCAGTTCACACATACAAGGGATTTGTCTTCGCTCACAGTACGAGTTTTACAGTGCGAGAGTAACAGCGTTTTACACAGTACACAACACACGCTACCTCACACACCTGTCTCATAGCTACACCTGAAACCAAGAGCAAACTCGCAGAGGACGGCTGCCGTGTGCTTCTTAGTACATCAACAACCGTTCCTCTCGTGCAGCACTCACTACAGACTACTGAATCCTGAACTGCCTCTGGAAGCAACATACCACAAAACCAGCGAGGAGTCAGGATCTTTAGATGTCCATGGCCAAGCAGCCCCACACTAACCCAAGACCACCATGTGCAAAGCCAAGGGTCAGCTGGACTTGTGTAATGCTACCACTGCATGCTGGAATGGTGGAAACGTAAACGTACAGTTTCTAATGTTTATGTGAATTATATACGGGGGGAAGCGCCACACCTTTACGTCCTGTCTAATAAAAGTGAAGGTGCACATGCCTCGCCTGCGCCACTGCTTAGACGCCACATACTGCAACCTACCGAACACCTCCGGGCTCAGTCGGTTCGTAGGCTGTATGTAGAAGGCTATTTCGAATGCAGCTGATGTGATTACAGCCCTCTGTGATATCTAACAATTAGCAGACGGTACACTGTGCAGCTTTACTCCTGAGTCTGAGGACAGAGAGGGAATGTGGAACAGTCCGAGGGGCTGAAATGTTTTTCTCTGGAAAGCTTGAGTGGGTTTGATTCTCCTGCTGAAGGAACTAAGCTGCCCCCACATAAACACCCCCCAGGACAAAACACTTACTAAAAATAACACACATCTCTGCATCAGTCGCATCCGCACGCAGTCAGGGACACGGGGCTTCCGCACACAGAGAGAGGAACAGGGAACAGGGAGACAGACGGATACAGTCGTACCTAAAAGTCTGAACAGCCATGTTCACATGAGATGTTTTGGTGGTTTTCTAAAAGAAAATAAATTATTTTTTTTATTTTTCACTGAGCTCAACATGCAGCGTTAATGTTTCAGTCATCTCCGTACAGTGTTACATCAACAAATATTAGTAACTGTGCACTACAATGTACAGAGGCGTGTCCTCTTTAGAGGACGTGATGACCATGCCGTTTGTCCAGGGGTCCCTATGACTAGTTCCAGATGACATACAGACACAATGATTCCCGGACTTGATGGATTTCTCCATATATGACCAAACCCACATTTGTTTAATTTGCCTGCTCCAACCATATGCTTTAATGGCCAAAAGTATGTGGACAATTCTGCTTTATTACTGATTGAATTTACCTCTGGGATCAATAAAGTATCTATCTATCTATCTATCTATCTATCTACTACTAATTGATTTGACCTTCTAAAGTTTTCAGCTACATCCACTGCTATCAGATCCATAAAATCACAAAGCACAAAGCCCCGCTATCTCCATCCTCAAACACCGGCAGTAAAATGGGACACACTGAACCACTTGGTGACAGTAAACGCCATAGGACGTCCTACTGAACCTGCCTGGGCCTGTTTTTCCGAGTTTGTAAGGGATAATGTGAATGCTACAGCGTACGGAGACATTCTACACAATGATATTCTCCTAACATTCGCAGAGTTGTGTGTTTAGAGGACCCAGTGATCTGCACAGAGCTCTAACCTGAACCCTATTGGACACCTTTGGGCTGAACTGGAACTTGGATGTTCCCTTAAGATTGCCCTCGTG
>JAMWET010007186.1:90000-92500 GCA_024036415.1 Prochilodus magdalenae | reverse complement strand
CACCTGCATACATACTGACCAAAGTGCCTCGTAACAGAGGCCGCTGGGTTTGGCTTGTTGGTAGCACACTCTGCCTTAAGGTGTGCTAATTTCTGGATCAAACTCCTTTTAAAGGGTCATTATGAAGGTGTTTGATGTGTAAGAGTAGTGACTTTGATCATGGTGATCTGTGGGAAATGAAAAAGGAACAGCTATGTGTGGTGGCACAGTGTCTGCAGTATCACAGGGCCTACAGGATGACTGGGTTTAGCCAGTCCAGTTAGGGAATATAAACAAAGGGGAAAGAATCAAGAACAGTGAGGAGAAAGGGAAGCTCAGTCGGCACAGGCGTGTATGTCAGCTTAGCTGAAGTTAGCGTGAATAGCTTTGGAGGAAGAAAAAATGAAAGCTACAACTAGCAGCAGCGGAAGCATGAGAACGTGCGTTGAGGACAACACAGGCTTGTTTTCTATTCCTCTGAGAAGACTGAACGGCCTTGGCTGGTTTAAAGCTCAGGACGTGCGTGCTGCATTAGATGTTAAGCAGGTAGTGGGGAATTGGCTGCTACAGGCTTAGACATTAAACAGGGTGATACATACAGGAATAGTGCCTGGCAGCAGGAAGTGGCATCGGTGTCTAGCTGCATGTGAAGTGTGGTATAAAGCTAACAGCAGTTGAAGGCAAGTGTACCAAAACGTCAGTAGAAATTAATCTTCACGACCAAGCGGTGCACCAGGTAAACAAGGCAGCCATGATCAGCCATGACTCATGATCAGAGTTAACTCCAATATCCATCTTGGAAAGGAAAGGCATCAGGTGGAGAGGGCCATGGACCCTCTTGTGAGAGCCGGATTACATTTGCCATCATTCAAGTCCACTACCCTAATGACTCTATTAGAAAGCTCTCCAACAGTGACACTAACACTGGGATGTGTATCTTTGTGTACAGATCTGGAAATATATCAGAACCCACTCCAGGTTCCACATGTACAGCAGGTTCTCAGTGAGGAACCGAAGGTCGGGTTCTAGCTTTACTGGCAGATACAGTGAGCGTCTGGTTCATAAGAACAAGGTCCAGCAGCAAACACACAGGACAACACAGCTACAGACTGGCAGAGGGCCAAACCCCCTCTCTACTGACCGTGATGAGCGCCCCCTCATTCCAATGCCCCTTACCCACCGTAAGATGACCTCGAGTGACCTACAGAGAGACTGGCGAGCGGTGGCTGGGGTGAAACGCACAGCGAGCATGGTTCTAAAAACAGGCTTCTGGAGGTCATTAGTGATTTTCTACATAAACAGATCTAATACAATATCTGATCTGGAGTTTGGGAGACATGGTTCCAGTAGTGTAGAGAATCAAACAGAACCAACACAAACCCAGAACCTGTAAACCTAGAGAACCTGATCAGTTACAGATGGGCTCTTACATATTATGTATTACTATATATGTATATTATCTATCACCAAAAGAATAGCTGCACAAACAGTGGGCATAGTAAACACAACATCATCTTTATCCACATAGATTATTTGTAATGGGTTATTGATGAGGTGCACTTATGGGGCACTTTAAGAGTAAATCATTGATCGAGCGGAAAGGATTGAGCAGATATGATCTGAAAGCATCGGAAATATAAATGACAAAAGGACTTTGAGTTTGGCCTGAAAGGCTTTGAAGTGAGGAAGCCAAAATGGGCTCTTCTGGTGTCGCTACAAAGAACACTTGCTTGGCATATTTCTGGGCACAAGGCAGGAAGCACCCTGGTCAGGCCACCAGTCAATCACAAAGCAGTCACACACATTCAAAGACACTCACATACCTTAACTAATACTGGTTTGGTGGACGTTACCTGGTCACACTGTGTGGTCATACAGGTGGGCTAGCACACCAGCATCCAGAGCACAAGATACACTGGGTTTGCTGGTGTTGTTTTCTAACAGGGCTATTCAATATTCAATAGTAGAACTCGTAGTGCTTCTCTGTCCACACAGGCCTGGGCTCAGTTCTCTCCTTACCTAACAGCACATCTGACACCAGTGTTCCATCAACATAGAAGAGGATTCAAGAACCACAGCACCTTAACAGAATGCTCCACCCACCACCCAGCTCCGCCTACAATGGCCAGAAGGCAGTAGGACCACTTCATGCCACACAGCTCCTCAGTTCCCAGTATAGAGAGGCTTTCTGCGGCTTTAAGACCCAGGCGGGATTCGGCTGCATTTGCAGTATATTTTATAAATTAGAATCTCCACAGAGCTTCCGTAAACTGTTCACACACTGCAGCGCCCACACACCCAGACACTCACACTCTTAAATGCTTTAGAGAATCTGAATGAGCCCCATGAAGCTCTCCAGCACTGAGAGGAGAGCTCGCTGCACTATGAATGAACAGTGACGTTGGCGTTTTCCTCCGAGTGCGATGCTCCAGTGGTGGACGAGGTACCCAAACCATCTACATGACTTACAGTAGAGATACCCAGGGTAAATCACTCCTCCAGAGAAAGAACAAGTCCTCCC
>JAMWET010007186.1:77500-85000 GCA_024036415.1 Prochilodus magdalenae | reverse complement strand
CCGGGCTTCCTGTCCTGCTCTACACCTCTGCTTTCTCTCCTTTACAGAAAGACTGCGCGGGGTTTTTGCCGAAGATGTTTCTCGACGTGCACGTGAGTGTTACGAGTTACTGTTTCACCTCATGTGGGCAGTCAGTGAAAGATGACGAGGTCACTCATCTAAACACCATAGACTTCCACCTCCGAGAACCTTTAGGTCCTCTCAGTGAGCTACTGGGGGGCATGTCTCCTGTATGAGGGGCTACCCGCTGGTCTGATGAATTAGCTGGACATGAGGAAGTAGCCCAGGTTTAGAGACAAGCTGTGGGTGGAGGTCTGTAAACCAGGAGGGGTGGACCAGTTCCTACTTGAATGTGGAAGCCCCTCTGTTCTCCATCAGAGTGCTGACAAAGCTACCTGTACGCCCCTCTGCAGAGCCTTATTCCGGACCCCTGTGAGAGGTACATGCAGGCTGCTGTAAGGCCAGGCGGCACCTAATAAAGATAAATAAATAAAACCTCTATAATACTAATATTAATGCTATAGAGGTGTAGGTTCACTGGTCGTCCTGGATACCGAGCGGTAGAGGTTATCTCCACCACTGTACAGATATTAAACATGTTTCCCTGCAGTGACATTTTAAATTAGATCTGTATTACAGTGATTAACTCTGTTATTAAATTGAGCATTTTGGGATTCCTCTTTAAACCTCCTAGCGGTGTTCCTCAGCGTGTGAAGTTCAGAGCCCTGCCTGTCTGGACTCAGGTACATGCTAAAGTCTGGAGTTCACCTCATTCAAATATTAATGGCACATGAATAAGTTCCTGCTGAAATCAGTAAAGACAGCAGCTGTGGTGATTCAACATGTATTATTATTATTATTACTATTATTATTATTATTGTTATTATTATTATTATTATTATTATTATTATTATTGTTGTTGTTGTTGTTGTTGTGCAGCTGTTTGGACTGCTTACTACTCTGACTGTGTGCATGACTGTTAAAAGTTTCATGGTCTGCACTGAAATGTATTTCATGGCTGTGACGTAACAGATTGGCATTAACAGACCCAACGTGTGCCAAGAAATCTCCAGAACATTACACCACCTCCACCGGCCTGAACCGATGACAGGCTGGGTAGATGGATTAATACAGTTGGTGCCAAACTGTGACCATGTGCTTTAGCAGGAATAGAGACTGATGACCAAACCAGACTATGCTATCCAGGCTTCAGCTGTCCAGTTTTGGCACGTCTGTGCTGCCTGCAGCCTTAGCCTTAGCTTTTGCTTTTTTTTTTTTGGCTGATGGAATTTGGCTACCTGGCATGGTCGTCTGTTGCTGGCCTGTCTGCTGAGGTGGAAGTTGAAACAGGGTGGAGCATGAAGTAAGGTGAATATTAAAGTGAGGTGGATTTGTGAAGGAAGCCAACACGTTATTCCAGTTTGATAAATGAATAGAAAAAGAATGAAATGTTTTTTATAATGGCCTGTTGTTTTTAACGGCTCAGCAGAAGCTTCTAGAAAGGTGAACTTGGTGTAAAACTGAGGTGTACCAGGGACATTCAAGGTCCTCCACAGAGATTGACTGGACAGTCCCTGAAGAAGAGTTGGAGCGTGTTGAGCTTTGGGAAATGCTTTTTCTTCAGTGGTCACCTGTAGCCTGTCAGTCAGCTGAACCCAGACTAGCTGTTCTCAGTCGACCTCTTTTTTCAACAAGACATTTCAGAAGTACTGTAAACTGGACTGAGTAAATCCAGGAGACGGTTGAAATCAGCAGTTAACATCAAAGCAGGCTATATGGCTCCAACAGTCAGGCCGAGTCGTTTCCCAATCCTGGTGATTGTGCAGCGATGACTGTGTGAAGCAGACGTTCCCAAACTTTTGACAGTTAGTGTCAGTACTTAAAATAGGCAGTATGCCGTCGAGTAATATAATGACTGTGCAATGCCAGTCAAGTTCACTTACAACCATGTGAGTATGTACACATATACATCCAGTCATACATACACACACATACACACTCATGTTCGTGTATCATCACTGTTCATCACTGAGCAGGTTTCTAATAATTTACTTTAATTATGGCCTATTAAAGGTTAAGCAGATTTAATTTAGTAATCACAAATACTTGTTGCAGCACCGCATGTGTGACATCACTGACATCAAGGCTTAAACATTCTTAAGTTGAGTTGCATCATCACTCCTGTTTAAGATTAAAACTGAAAGGTTTAATGTGCACCTTCAGCAGCAGTACAGGAATTAGTACCAGTTAGAGTTTCTCTCTGGCTCTCTCGTTTATATTCTCTGGTTTTGACTTTGCCCTTCTGGTTGATTCTGTATTTGTTTACTAGTTTAAGCTTCTATCTCTGACTCTCTGGTTCTCGACAAACGAAACATAGGAACAGGGTTTTGAAGGTTAAACTCAACAGGAGAGGTAAATGGAAAGTAAAGCTTAGCAAAATCAGTTTTTACAAAAAGGCAAGGTGTCCCGGAACCAGGTGGGCTGTGTCGTATCATAGAAGGCCGAAGCGTTTGGCTTCTTGACATCTCCTGTAATACTTTCTTCACTTCTTCACTCCTGTAATACTTTCTTCACTTCACTATTTAACGTAGAATTCCTGCATCAATAGTAAGCTGAGAGACTTCCTGTATATGGCTGAGAACCTGCCGTTCGAGCATTGCCGGGAGCGCCCACGCATCATCTACCTGCAGCGCAAAGTTCGCAACCTCTACACCATCATCAGTCGGGCATGTTACCGGGTACGTGAGCCTCATTGTCAGAAGAACACTTGACTTGTGTTTTGGCTAACCTGGCGTCTCTAGCCTGTTACCTTCAGGACTGTCAGCTGAGAAATCTTCCTATTGGACAAGCAACACCTTGAAACAGGGTTTAAAATTCAGGGAGTCTAAAATTCAGTTTTCTTTCTAATTAGATAGTGTTACCCTTGTGCATGGTCCAGAGTATGCCCTCTGAATGACATTCCAGTGTCTAATATCTGATATAAATAAATAAATATGATATACATTCGCTCTTTCAGGTTTAAACTGGGCTTTCTCTTTGGAGTTGTTTACATAAGTGTACATAAACATCCAGCAACGACTAGTGTCCAGGTAATGAACAAGCAAAACCTAACCAAGTAAGCATAACAGAGCTAACAAGCTAGCAGTGTGTTAAGGCCAGGTGTAGTATCATGACCACAATGCGTCTGAGGACTTCTGGTACACCACCTGTAAAACCCACACCCAAATTCCTCTCGTCTGTGCACTCACTGAGGACAAGGGATAAGACAAGAAACAACAAGCTAGCTCACGGAAAAGCTATCGTTAGCTAATAGATCTGTTTCTAGAGGTCTTATTTATTTATTTATTTATTTATTTATTTATTTATTATACAGTATGTGTTCTCTGCACATGAAACACACACGTATAAGTTTAATTTATTTATTGGACTTCACATGCATGGGCTTGTTGTCTGTCAGGTGATGTTGGTGAGCACACCCTCGTCACCTCATCTCACCTGTCTTGCTGCTTTTCGGTTTGTTTGAATATCCGTTCATGGCAGTATTCCCTGCGTGTACAATCACTGGATGCACCACCAGCGGTAAAGGGCATAAGAAGCTTATTTACTTCAGGGCTAAAACTCTCTATACTGTTGTAGTCATGATTAACGTGATTAACGTCATCCTGGAGTTTTAATCAGTGGTTTACTGTGTTACTACTGTATTTTGTTATTCGTGCTTTTAAAAACATAATAATGCAAATTAACACAAATACAGAATAAAAGGAATGACATGTTTTTGGTAAATAGTGGAATCTTATGTGAGCTCGTTTGGGAAAAAAAGTTTGGTGAGTTCTTCTTGGTGCTCCCAACATTTTTTAAAAATTCCACCACGAGCACATTTAGTTACATTTTTAAAGATGAAGCAGGTATTAAATTATATAGTACAAATAATTCTGGGCTGCAAAAATGAAATGGCAAAATGAGCACATTTACATATCCTGCTTAATTATTCCAGGATTAGTGTTTGAGGAAGTAAACACAAGCAGCCTAGATGACTAGCTTTCCAAAGCCCCTCCGGGAGACAGTCTTCAGGTGCCAGGAACATCTGCCCTGTACGTTTGACAGTTTGGACTCTCTGAGACCTTGAAGCAGTCATTTCAACAAAACTTCACATTTCAACTGATCTGCCAAGATATGTTTGAAGTAAGAAGCTGTGCTGCGTTTATCTCGGCCTGGAGCTTTGGGAATTTTTGGTCTCTGAGTGTTTGTGCTACAAAGTGGGAAAACAGAAAGAAAGCAACGAGCCAATCAGACGATTAGTGATCTGAGTGATAACAGGGAACCAGGCCTGTCTGATTGAGAACCTCAGTAATGAGGACGTGTTTTCCTGCGTGTGTGTGTTTGTGTACGATGGTGAGGTGTGTTTGGTAATGCTGTGTGTCTGCTGTGTCTGTAGGACCTGGTGTATTTAACAAATGACTGTGAAGCTCTGGATACGGGATACAGCAACCCACGCTACACTGAGGACAGACTGCAGTTACTGGTGGAGACCAGCTGAGACGAGCGCCCTGGATAGATAACGGACCCCATTAACACTTTTTCACACTCCCCTAAGTTCTAGGGTCTTTACCCGGTAAATGCGAGGCAGTTAGGTAATCGTGTTGGGTAACGTGATGGTGGGTTCCAAGGTATGTTCTAGTTATTCACTAGGAAAATGTGATCTGTGTGTATGATCTAATCTCCTGAGTGTTGCGTAATTACACGTACCTTTTTGATTCCTAGAGCTGAAGGGACTGTCAAAAAAGTGTTACTGTCAATGCATGGGGCATCATTTACACTCAAAGATATATATACAGATATGTGCATATAAATGATACAAATGGCATAACACACACATACACACTCACACACACTCACACACACACACACACATACACTCAGACACGCATACTGAACCTCTCACATTCACACACACACACACATACACATACACATACATACACACACATACTCAACCTCTAACACACACACACATACTCAACCTCTAACACACACACACAAACACGCACGCACACACACACACATACACACACACCTACATACACACACACACACACACACTCATACTCAACCTCTCACACACACACACATACTCAACCTCTCACACACACACACACACACACACACACATACTCAACCTCTCACACACACACACACACACATACTCAACCTCTCACACACACACACACACACACACATACTCAACCTCTCACACCCACACACACACACACACATACACACTCACACACACACACACACACACACATACTCAACCTTTCACACACACACACACACACACACACACACACACACACACACACACATACTCAACCTCTCTCACACACACTCACACACACACACACACACACACACACACACACACACACACACACACACACACACACACACACACACACACACACACACACACACACACTCACACACACACACACACACACACACACACATACTCTCACACACACACACACACACACATACTCAACCTCTCACACACACACACACACACACACACACACAGGACTGAAAGCACACGCAAAACACACTTTGAGAGTGTTATTGTTTTCTTTACCAAAAACAAACACACTCTTTACCCCTCTCTTACATGCACACACACAGTCTGTTCAGAGTGTGTGTCTGTGTGTGTGTGTGAGAGAGGTTGAGTATGTGTGTGTGTGTGTGTGTGTGAGAGGTTCAGTATGCGTGTCTGAGTGTATGTATGTGTGTGTGTGTGTGTGTGAGAGAGGTTGAGTATGTGTGTGTGTGTGTGTGTGTGTGTGTGTGTGTGTGTGTGTGTGTGTGTGTATGTGTGTGTGTCTGGTGTGTTGGGTTTGGGGTGCGTTCTCTCCGGGATAGACTCTGATGTGTGTTTCTGCATTCCAGTGGCTGAAGAAAACTTTCCACAGGAAATGTGCTCAATGCCAGTCCTCCAGTTTCTGCATGCCTGATTATTTACTAAAAACATACCAGCGAAATGCTTCCATGTTCACATGTATGACAACAATCTGACTGTACCCCAAATACCTTCATCTACATTCTTTAATTGACCTCAATAACATCAAACAAACCCTGTTTAACGCACCTAGACTTTAAACTCCAATACTACAGGTACAGTACTGTATAAAAGCCTGGAGTTTATATTCTATACTGGATAAAAGTCATGAACAGCTTCCTTTTTTAAAGGACAGCAGCTTCAGGACCTACTGCTCTGTGTGGTCTGTATGGTCACTTTTCATGGAATCACCTCTGCTAGAACAAATGGAAAGGCAAAAATGTCAAGCATGATGCTGATATACTGGTCAACCAGCATAACACTACTGGGTAAAATCAGAGCATATATCCAGCACAGACAGGAGGAGTGTCACAGGTATGTGGTGGATAGTGATGTATGCCATCCAGTTACCATAACACACAGAACTAAGTGCTACATTCAGTAAATGAGGTATAAAATAAAGATGTAAAACATTTTGAAAGATTCACTGTTGAAATGAGCTGCACAGACCAGTGTGCAGTGTTAAAGTGCCCCTTGCTGGCCCGGTGCTGGCCCGGTGCTGGCCCGGTGCTAGCCTGGTGCTGGATTAGCTGATAACCCGGAAAGGTCAAGTTAGTTGTCGAGCATGCCAACATTAAAACAGAACATGAGCTGCTTTCGCTGCTGATCAGTTTACCAACAACCAAACCGCAACATGGGCTGCTGCTGCTGGTAATGAGCCCTGCTGGTCTGAGCTGGGTTTATCCAGCAGGTTGGGTTAGCATGTAGTTTGTATAGCATGATTGCTAGCTAGCACATTAGCTAAGTTGTGACAAGCTGCTGTAAGTAGTTTCCTCATTTACTTCCTGTTGCGCTTTGTTCTGCCCATCGGACTGGAGATGTATCATTAGAGTCTGAATCGACCCTGACTGCCTAACCGTCACTCTAACGCTAATCACCAGCTTCCTTCCTTCCTTTATTGTTTTTGTCTTCATCCAGTCATCTTGTGTTACCATCAGTTAGCTGGAAGAGAACCTAGGTGGTCTGCCGATCAGTCAGCAGTGGTAAAATTGGACGGTCAGTGGAATGCAGACCTTCTCAAACCAGCAGACCAGTACATGCCTGCTGTCTGGGTATTGTATTTGGTTGTGTTCATCAAAAATATCTGAGATTTCCATCACACTGGCAGAACTGCCTTATAGGGCCTTCGGAGAGCACTGTACTCTACTTGCGGTCAGTAATGGATTTTGGTTGTTTTGTTTCACATGTGCACATCACAAACACGAATCAGTCCCACATTTCCATCATGTGGACAGAGCTCTGAGTACAGCTCTGCCAAGTCCATTTACTGCTATTAGTAGGTTTCAGCCAGTTATTGCAGTATTGTTTTGTGTGTGTGTGTGTCTGTGTCTGTGTGTGTGTATCTGTGTGAGTGTGTGTATCTGTGTGAGTGTGTGTATCTGTGTGAGTGT
>JAMWET010007186.1:57500-75000 GCA_024036415.1 Prochilodus magdalenae | reverse complement strand
AATTTATTACTAAATTATTTATAGTCCTAACTGGATTTTGAATGAGCATAATACAGGCTAGCCTGTTAAAGAGGTTGTTTACATATACAGTTTTACGGCCTGTTTAAATTGAATGGGTTGGAAAATGTTATTATTCTGACTATTTCTGGTGCCTAAAAAGAGAACTGTAGAATGTGGGCCTTATAATACGACACCAAACTGGGTGATCAGTTATTTACAGGGCGATTAATCATCAACTGAATTCCATGGTCGTGGCAGGCCTAGCTGAAGTAACACAGAGAGGCAGGATGCATCGTTGCAGAAGTTCTCTCTGTTTCCAAACTCTGCTGGATGTGGTCAGCCGGGAATGGCTCGAGAGATTAGGGAAGTGTATGTCAGAGGACAGATGGAGCTTTGTGTGAGATCCAGACATTGTCAGGGGGATCAGAGCGGGTGTGCTGTGAAGGAGCCAGTTACAGGCTTTTCAGCATTTCCACATCTGAAGGAAATTTGGCCAGAGCTCATTCATTTCACAACCCAGCCAGTCAGTGGATAGATGGATAGATACTTTATTGATCCAGCACAGTAAGGCAATACAAGAAAGGCTGTACGCAATGAAACATATGTAACACAAGGAACATGAGCAAGTACCGACTCAGCAAAAACATTAACTATAAAATATAAATAATACAGTCTGTTATAGAAATATATACCAGAAAGTCTATTTACAAAGATAGAAAAAAGTAGAAACTCTAACAAATATGTAAAAATATACATTAATATCCCGGAGAATAAAGGCAGTGCAATAATAAAATGTGCAAAGGGGGCGCAGGTATCATCTAGTAATGACAATACTGAATAAACATCATTACCAGGTGTGTGTATACGCTGGTGTTAAGTGTCTGGAGTGTTCAGGAGTGCAGATGAACAGGTCATACAGTAGAGTGTAACAGTGCAGATTAATAAACCTCTGATTTAACATGAGGCTCTGTCCTCAGCTGTCCTCCTCCCTCTTCCGGCTCCACTGGGAAGAGCTGAAGAGCCTGATGGCTCTTGGGACAGGGATCTCCTGAGTCTGTCCGTGGAGCAGCTCTGTGACAGCAGCCTGTTTGAGCAGTGTCCTCCTCTCCGCCACCTTCACCACAGAGTCCAGCCCCACACCAACAACTGACCCTGCTCGCCTGACCAGCTTGTCCAGACGCATCTCGTCTCGCTTCCCAATGCTTCCTCCCCAGCACACCACAGCATAGAAGAGACAGCTGGACACCACAGTCTGATAGAACATCTGCAGGAGCTTCCTACAGATGTTAAAGGACCCCAGCCTCCTCAGGAAGTAGAGTCGGCTCTGCCCCTTCCTGTACAGGATATCAGTGTTGGCTGACCAGTCCAACCTCTCGTCCAGGTGCCAGTTTTACTTCTGCATTATCACTCATTACTTAGGGAAAAGGAAGCACACGTATCTAATTCTGGATTTAGATAAATGTAATGTTCATTAATGAAACTGAAATATTCTTAAATGTATTTTTGATAGATGGGGGTGGGCAGTTCTGTCATTTTATGGGTTTATGGATTGTAGCCCATCTGTGGCTGCACCATTTATCAAACCCTGTTCGTTAGTATAGGGGACTCGCTGACAAGGCATCTGGGTGGTGGACCAGCACAGCACTGATAGTGAGTGTCACGGTGTTACTACAATGTCACTCCCAGATCAGAGAGTAGGCCAGAACCAAGTATACCCATCCTGTGGTCAGAAACCGACCTTCTGAAGAGCTAGAGGACAGCCTAAACCGTGTATGGAAAAGGATGAGCTACATTCACTACCATGCTGGTGTCTGTGTTTAGAAAGATCCACCACCCAATAATATCTGATCCGCACCATCGCTCTAGCTGTAGTCCGGAGATCACCTACGCTTCGCTAGCTGTTATTGATTAAATCTGTTAACCACAGTGCATGGCAGCTTATGACAGAAGCAGCGGTTATCACAAAGCATGATTTCATTTTTATTATCACAGAATAAAGAAAACTTGGGTTACCTTAGGAACCCCCAGCACACTGAAAACATAACACATAAAACAAAAACAGACATGACCAGCGTGGAAAATATTTCATGTTTGTGTTTTTGTCTGTTTTGAGCAACACTGAAATTTGTTTTGACGTGCCATATGCCACATTTGGCGAAGGAGCAAATTGTGATCACTGTGTTAATCAAATTACTGATTCAGATTCAGATTCACTCTTTCAGGAGACATCCAGTTACTCTGGCTCTTCATGATGTGCATTTTGCTGATTAACATGTGTAACTTTGTGAATGATGTATGGTGTATGATATATGCTGTGGTCAGTTTAAAAACTACAGGACAGAAAAACATAATTCACTGCACATGAGGAAACTGATGCATCAAACTCTAATGTGACTCTGCCCTCTAGTGGTCGGGTTTGGAGAGTGGCCGCTTTAGCATGGACTGGAGTGACCATAACAAAATGCTTCTTTTCTTTTATTTTGAGATGCCTTAAATTCTAGCAGCCACCAGATGGCGCCAGTGGTACAGCCAGACTGTTCCCAGTTCCAGATGTAGCACTACAGCACTGTATTACCTCTGTAATGATTACATATACAGGCCTTATACAGTTATCAGCAGTGAGGCTAAAACCACGCTTTATTGTTCATCCTTTGATTAAATATTAACACAAGTGTTCTATCAGGTGGAGGTCAGGACTCTGTGCAGGCCAGTCCAGTTCCTCCGCACCGAACTCACTCATCCATGTCTTTATGGAGCTTGCTTTTGTACGCTGGTGTGCGGTCATGCTGGAACAGGAAGGGGGTCCCCAAACTGTCCCACAAAGTTGGGAGTATGAGATGGTCCAGAGTCTCTTGGTCTGCTGAGGCATTAAGGGTCGAACCCACCTCCTGTACCGCCGGCAGCCAGCAGAGGGCGGCTGCGGCGGCGCCATTCAGGCGGAACTCCAAACCCCAGAATGCCCCGGGCTGATCAAGCCAACGAGCAGCACCTGAGGCGGCAGCCATATAAGCCCCTACCACATAAACACCTCCGCTTCACCTTTGTAGAGGGGTAGCCGGTATGGTACACCAGAGAGCTAAAGAAAAGAAAGAAGAAAAGCAAAGTGAAAAGCGTAGAGAGCGTGGGTCACTCTCCACACAAAGATCCACAAGTCCCCTTTCTGTTAAACCCTCTTCTGTTTATTTGTGATTTTTATCAACTTCTCCTTTTGTTTTGAGAATGCAATCCTGGCGTCTCCTTTGTTTGTTTTTCCCGCCATTTCTCCCTCTCTTTCACAAAACCCCTCCTGACTTACCTCACGTGTACTACCGCATAGCGCGGTGGTAGGGGGTTCGATCCCCGCCTAAACCAGAATTCCAAAACACGTTCCCAAAACACTTCACACACAGTTTCACGTGCATCCACATCCAGGAAATCCGTTTGCTTGCAATTTAACATTTACGCTCCACACCCTCAACCACGCCGTGACATCGCTTAAAATGAGGTGTGCTTGGCTGTACAAATGATCTTTGATGATGTCAGTGTGAAGGATGGAATTGATCACACGAAGAAGTCAGAAGCATTTTATCCAGCTTGACTTTTGAGGATGTTTGAGGATGACTTTAGGAATAAGTGCCTTTGTTATTTGGCCCACTTCAGTCCTGCTCCAGTCTGATGGGGCCTCTGTGGCCCCTGTGGGATGGTAACGTCTGTGATGAGGACCTGCCTTAGACTGGGGGCTCACATGTTGGCCTTACATAGCAAAGAGACTCACTCATCTGAAATGTTCGGGAGCCTCTTCCAGTCGGCCTTCAGCTGGGAGCTGATGCCAAACATCATCCCAGTTCCTGTGTTGCAGAGTGGACACAGTAGGCACAATGTTCCTAGTGGCAGAAGAGGGTCCCACAGCCCCTGCTAGGGCCCCAGAGAGCATCTACAACAAGCATCAAAGAGTTCTACAGTCCGGCCCGGAGCTCTGAAAAAGGCCAGCAAGACAGCGCAGGGTCCCAGCCCAGTCCTACAGAAAGTAGTGCACGAGGTGACCAAGACATCTCACTCTCATCTCAGCTCTGGGGGCCACTGTAGCGCTGGCTCCATGCAGGGCCACTCCCAGAACTGCTCTTTCTGCCCCCCACACCCCCACTCGGTTCATATCGCTTGTTCTCTCCTGGTGCAGTATAGGTGGAGCATGGTCTCCATATGGGTTACTGTGAACTGATTTGATTGGTTTAGGTGAAGATTACTGCGATTGAGTTGGATTGGTCAGATTTAGTTTTTGTCACATGGGTTTCTTGTGTAGTTCCTCAAATATTTTCATGTTAGATGTGTGATACCGCTGTCCATGATTCAGTTAAGATCATCAACACATCATGGCTGACATCACTGATAAGTCTTCATTGATTGGTCACTAGATCCGTGGCTAAGCTACCAGGCAGGCTTCGGGCGTGCGTTTATAGGCTGTATGGGAAAACCGGCAGCTGGACAATAATGGTCAGCATTAGCTTCGGTCAGCAGTGCCCTAATAATTATTAGGATCTGGTTCAGAAACGTAACGAAGACACATGAAGCCCTGCTGGGATTTCTCTTATTGCGTCTGAGCTCCTGACTTATGTTGCCTTGTGCTTTGTTTTTTTGATTCACTGCGTGAGATATTTTACAACGAGGTACAACATAAACTCAGGTGATTGTATTTTGAGGATCACAGTTCTGTGGGAAAGTGGCACCTTGATAAAATGGACATGATGGCTGTTTCTGGTTATTTTGGGGAGTGGAGCCTCCCAGTCAGTGTCTGGACCAGAACGCTGGTCCATTACGACCACAGTCAACTCCAGGAGAATCTTTATCTCATCCAGAGGTTCAGTTCAGCTCTACAGTAAAAAAAAATCCAGCTGCATTAACCTATTTATGATAATACACTTTATTAGGCACAGTCTTTCTGCTTTTTAGTAGAAAAAGTACAAACAGAAAAGTGATTTTATAATAACACAGTATTTGTTTTAAATTTGTAAGCACAAGAAAAAACGAAAGAAAGAAAAGGAATGAGAGACCACAAATAAAGAGAGAGGTAAAATTATGAGGTTAAATTATAAAATTATAAAACTAAAAAAATAATATAGAAGGATTAACTACAGGAAACAAGATAAAAATATTAAGAAAGTATAGAAAGTGAAAAGAAAGAAAGAAAGAAAGTAAAAAATAAAAAAGAATGAA
The DNA here is from genome assembly GCA_024036415.1 of Prochilodus magdalenae. Taxonomy (NCBI): domain Eukaryota; kingdom Metazoa; phylum Chordata; class Actinopteri; order Characiformes; family Prochilodontidae; genus Prochilodus; species Prochilodus magdalenae. The sequence continues at coordinate 69,810 of JAMWET010007186.1, read as the reverse complement.
AAAAACAAACCAAGAAAGAATGAAAAACAGTAAGGAAGAATTAAATACATTTGGAAAAGAAAGGGATGAGGGATAAAAAGCTAAAAAGAGAGATGAACAAACAAAAGTAAAATGAAAGAGGGAATCAGTTCTGAGCACTGCCTCTAGAGGGCAGCATTACTGTGACTCTAGGAGTTTTCCATCAAAGCTACTGAGAAGGCAGCTCATGAAGTACAAAGTGTAAATATATCCTCAGTAAACTAATCAGAATTAATTTAAGATCTTCTCTTTCTACAGAGACGAAGAGTTTCTCACTCCAGCGAGGTTTTCACATCCTAGCTGTAACCAAACAGTGGTCAGCTTCCAGATCCTCCCACCACCTCTGATGCTTCGAACTACACTACCCATCACCCATCTCTGCATGACATCATACCCATGTGCTCTCAATCCACACATCACTACCTGTCTTCCCGTTTAGTCTCACCTGAGTTCTGATCAGTCTCACCTGTCCCTCATTATCAGCCCTGTATATGTACCAGTCCGTTTCGTTCTGAGCGGTTCTCTCACTGCTGGGTCTTGTTCTCTCTGGTTCCGTTTGTTCTCTGGTTCTGTTTGGATCTCCCCTTTAACTGGTTTGCTGTATTCTGTATGACTCGGTGTACGGTTTCGATCCTCGCCTGTTCTGTGGTTTTGGCCTTGTTCTCTCCGCAGAGATGGTACGTGTGCCCTGATTCGGTTGCTGAGTCTGACTTCCTGTTTGCTTAATAAACCTGCCTATCGTTTAGCTCTGCTCGAGTCGTGGTTTGTGAAAACGGTTCATAAACACCCACCAGTATCTGCTGGACAGCTACACATCCTTACACATCCATAGCTGTCTTGTCAGAGGTGGACAGATATTCCCAGGTATGAAGTAAGAATAGAGCTCTCTCTTCTCTTTTAAAGACGGTGGGGACAGGTTGGTGCTCTACTAGATCTTTCACAGTGGTTCTACGTTCTCTCCTTTCCCTATATCTGTAAATAATTTCATTTACTCCAGTTATGGGAACTCTGAATTTGGTCTCTGACTTTTGCACAATGCAAAGTGTATTTCTCTTTCCGTATATTTACATACATTGACATTATATCAATAGGAACAAATAAAAACCCTTAAAGATAAAAGAATACTGGTAAAGAGATACAAGGATATTGGTGAAGGAGGTCGACTGATATTTACGTTTATGTTAGCTGATATTGTTTATGAGATATTTGTTTTTGATATGACCTGGACTCAGGAATGCTTCTGTGATGTCATGATGCTCCCACCGCCATACAGGGTGGTGTTCTTCCTTCTGATGTGCTGAATTATCCATCTTGCGACTTACCAGGGCATGCTGTTCCTGTTGACTGGAAGAATGTTCTGATGCCCCTGAACATTCAGGTGATCAATAAACCGAAATATGGCCGTTCTTTATTTGAACATGCCTCAGCATTTTCCTCGAGCCTGATGACCCTATGATAAACTAGAGGCACTGGAGTGAAGCTCCAAGAGCGTTTCAGTGCGTGTTCTTCAGGTGAGCTGAGTTATAGTCTAAGTCATATAAACTGAGATCAAGGTCGTTATTACGTCACGCAGTAACATGCCTGTAAAAGGCTTCACATTAATAGCTTTGCTATTGTAGCAGAATCAAACGGGGTTTAACGAGGAAAACACGAAAGCTCGTTAAAGCAGAGCCGAATGTCCTGGAGCTGTGATTAAGACCCAGATGCCTCAGTTAGGGAGTTTATTTACTACTACTAATGCCAAATAGCAGAACACCCCATTTACCCTGCAGGGGGGCAAACACAACTTCACAGTGCTTTATGTTGTGTGACATTACAGAGCCGTGTAGCCAAAGGGTGGTGCACACTGCCGCTTAGCCCGACCAAACCTGCTCCATAATTACAGAGATCACACCGCTGTTTACTCCCATTAAAGACTCACCTAGCCAGGTCCAGGGGTCTTTACGAGGCTTTCAGGCAATTTTCCATCATATATAACAATTTTACGGTGTCTTTTTAAACAATGCTGCCTCATTAGTTCCCATAAGAAACTATTTCCCTTTAAATGTTCAAAATTACAGCCGTAATCTTCTGTAACAAGCCCAATCACACTCTCAGCTTTGGCCGTGAGAGCTGAAGGATGGGAGTGAGTCAGATGTTCCAGCAGGCATGTGTGGGGACAAACGGCGTTTGGGTTGTTCATTATTCGCTGGGTAAGCCTCTCAAATCTAACAACTCTCTCATTCACCTTTAATTAAAGTAAAATGAACCGCTGGGTGGATTAAAATCTCAAACGAGCTAAGGCTGACCAGGCTCGTCCAAATGTCCAACCTCTGAAATTCCTCAGTTGTTGTTCATCAGGTAAAGATTAGTTTGTGACTGAACAAACACAGATCAGTGGCTTGATCACATGATCAAACCATGTTTACAGTGTTTGATATTTTTATTAAATATGTAGAGTATAAAGCACAGCACAGAGCACGGAACATGTACTGTTATAATTATGTACTGTAAAGAATTTCACTGTAAATTAACAGTAAAATACCGGCAGCAGAGACGCCAGCATTACTGTTATTTTACAGTGCATCTACTGTAATTTATTTTAACAGTATTTTACTGTATATTAAATTACAGCATATAACAGTAGAATATTCGTATTTTATGGTAATTCTACAGTACATGCACTGTAATTTAACAATATATTAATGTTTACTGGATTACAGTATGACAGTAGAATAACTTTTTACAGCTGTTTTACAGTATATGCCAGCATGTTACTGTTTAAACTTTACAAAGGTCCGAAACTGTGCTGCTTGCTAGCTAGCTAGCTAGCTAACACTGTTCAAGCTACAGAGCTAAGCTAGCCTCTTTGCTAAGCAGTTGTTCGAAACTAGCCGGTACACGTAGCAGATTAGCGGCTTATCCGCCGGTACACACGGCGGCTAATGCTAAAGCTACAGAGCTAACAGACCTAGGGTTAATTCTGAAAGTCTGAAATCTTAGAAGTGTAATAATTATGCAGACAGAACAATACTAGACACTGACCGTATCAGAAGATAAGCGCAACATTAATAGCTGGCTAGCTACCTCCTTTCTTGAACTTCACGTGGACTGCTCTTACCGAACCTGTGCAGTCCAAATGTGTCGGTTGCAAAATGAGTTGGCTCGTGTTGACTCCTTTGCGTGAACGATGGAAGTTGGCTCATGTCTGAGAGTTTGTTCGTTAATACACACCGCTCGGCCGTCCATATATCGACTGTGTGAGACGGTCTACAGGGCACAGAGACTACAGGAGAGGGGACAGTGGAAAACAAGATGAGCCGAAAGAGTTCTCCTACAGCTGAGCCAAATGATCCAACTCACCCATCACATCAAGCTCAGGAAAAACAGGTTTTGTCAAAATGAGTTTGAGCAGTTTAATAAAAAAGTGTTTTTATGAAAACTGAAACAGTGCCTACAATAATCAGTGCGATGTTGATGTATGGTGACCGGGCTTATAAAGGGTTGATGACGCGTGTTTCCACAGTTCGACAGAAAATACTGTATTATGCTGATAAATTAACAGTTATCTAATCTTATTGGTTAACCTACAGCATTACTGTTAATTTACATGTGAGGTATGATTAAATAACAGTGTCTTACAATTATTAAAGAATAAGTAAGATACTGTTGTAAATCCACAGTAAATGTACATTTATAATTAAATTTATAATATTTAAATTTACAATTTATATTATCTAATCATTTCCTGCAGGGTAAATAAGTGAAGTGGCTATCTGTACATACTTCCTATTAATATGAATACGATTACGATAACGATATGATCGAACCATCAAAGACTGAAGGTAGTAAAGGAAGGAGAGGTGATGATCGTTATCCAACACACCCTGCAGTTTTCTGTTTTCTTATCATGTTGACCAGCCCCTACGGGTCACCAGCTTTAGCAGAACACACATATATCGGACAGCATTGCTCACTGTAACTGGTACACGCACTGTCGTGTCTTTACTTATACAGTTTTACATTTCAAACAGTTTTAATCACACATTAATCTATAAACTGGGTTACTTTACTGGGCTGGTCGTTTATTTGGTCCTTTTAAATTCTGAAATGATTATCATCATGGTAAGTATATGTTTTAGTCTTTGTGTTTCTCTTTATTTCATATTTAATGTAAAGATTTTCACTCTGTTTGTTTCATGTGCTGTGACTGAGAACTACGTGCCTCTATAAACCCAAACCTAAATAAGGGGATATGATAAGTGATGACTCTGCACTTCAGTAATGATGCTGAAGCTGCCGTTCCCCGTGGCCTCTCCCGTCAGATCTTCCTCTGAGATGTAGAGTAACCCCTCGGCGCTGCGGTTTACCCTTCTGGCCATGAGAAATCTGCAAAGCTACAGAGTTTGTGCAGCAAGCAAGTGGCTGCTGTTAATGTGCTAAAGGTTGGTGGTTTAGTTGACACTTCACCCTCTCTCTCCCGAACACAGAGACGCCTCCCGTCTGCTCCTCGTGCTGGTTCTTTCCAGGGCTTTCCAGGGCAGCCATTCCACTCACATACGGAGAGGGGCGAGTCAAAGGGAAATCAACCACCCGAGACTGGTACAGCACCAACACTACCACCGTGAGGTAACCAGTGTCCGAGGCCATCATCAGCTAACATCAGGCTCCAGTCCTGCTTCAGGTCCACAGGTGTTTCTGTCCGTCCTTTCCCTGGGCCTTGAATGACTCTAAAGGTGAGAGGATGTTGTAAAGGTATAAGACCACACTAGGACAGCAGTGTTGAGTAAGGTGTTACAGAGAGGCGGGTCTAGAAGAGCATATGGGAGAATTACCTGGATCCAAAAATATCCCTACAGAATTTTTGAAAAACTGAACCCAGGTGTTACAAAGAAAAGGGAAGGTGTGATAAGGCACATGGTGAACACACAAGCTGCTGAGAGATGATGATGGTGTTTGATTGCGGAGGCTTTGTGTTTATGAGAACAGCTGGTACTAGATAGCTGGAAAGAGAACCGGGACGTACTACTGCACAGGTAAACTCCTGGACATAAAGCTGCTCTGAATTTACTTCAGTCCTTCAGTCAGTGTGAATATACAGTTCAGTGACTTTTAGTTTCCTAGGAAACCTTTTAATGGATGGCTCTTTTAAGTGGCATTATGGGATATTTCTTCCCCCTTCAGCTGCAAAGTATAATCACTGTTACACCACTGTCCCATAAAGGTTTACTTGTTGACAAGCTGATGGGTACAGATGCTGATGGGTACAGATGCTGATGGGTACAGATGCTGCTGGGTACAGATGCTGCTGGGTACAGATCCTGCTGGGTACAGATGCTGATGGGTACAGATCCTGATGGGTACAGATCCTGATGGGTACAGACTCTGATGGGTACAGACTCTGATGGGTACAGACTCTGATGGGTACAGACTCTAAAGGGGTACAGACTCTGATGGGTACAAACTCTGATGGGTACAGATCCTGATGGGTACAGATCCTGATGGGTACAGACTCTGATGGGTACAGACTCTGATGGGTACAGACTCTGATTGGTACAGACTCTAAAGGGGTACAGACTCTGATGGGTACAGATCATGATGGGTACAGACTCTGATGGGTACAGATCCTGATGGGTACAGACTCTGATGGGTACAGACTCTGATGGGTACAGATGCTGACTTCCCCTGTATGCTCAGTTATCACACAGGCACATGGACGCTACAGATGTTCCTGAATTTGTTTCTATGTGTAAATAAACAAAACCACACGTATGACCTGCAACATCCACATACCTGTGTGACACATCTGCCAGGGAGATCTTATTACAGGGGTTCAGACTTTCGAGGCTTGCCTGGCATGGGACAAAAACTGACCGAACCTTTTGGTGCGTCTTAGGATGCTAGCCTGGAACAGGACTGAGAAGAAACGACGAACCTCTGTGAAGACATCCTTAAGGCTACGGCCTGGATGCCCAGATGTACAGATACTCCCTCCTTGCTTCCAGCACCACCATCGCTCTGTTGGTCAGTTAGCAGATCCTGACATGACTTCCACACCTGGAGTATCGGGTTAGCTTATGATGGCTAGCTAAAGACTGATGGCTGTTGGTGTAACTCCAGGTGCTCTGGGGCCCGAGCGGCGATGCCAGGGGTTTAAGGTAGAACTGTTCCTTAACGTTGTTTGTGTTGTGATGTTTGTGAATGAGATGTGTGAGCTTCCCTTCACAGACGCTGTACATGAGGTTCAGTACAAACCAGAGGCTTTCCACAGACAAAAACCCAGACACAAGAAACCACTTAGCAGTTTTTATGCTTAAGGATGTAACGACACGAGTCTGCTCTCTTGTGGCTTTTAAACTGTCCTGCACGATGCATGTTGAGTCGTTTACTGGGGGCTGTAGAAGTGATTTATGTGTAGTCTGGAGTGGAAAGTGCAGAGGAGAGTACTGACCACAGGGGGGCGACATGGCCTCTCCTGAGCGTTACCTGAGGTCCTGCTTCAGATCCTGCACCGTGCCTGTTTGTTCTAACACACCTGACCTCTACATTTAAACTCTTATGGTGATTTCGACACGACAGAAGTTCAGTCCATTTGACTCTTCAGTGGTTCCTCTATGGATGCTGCAGAGAACACATGGAGGCTCCTATATTTTAGACATGTGGATTGTTAATCTGATACACACGTACTTGAAGTGATGCTGGGCCAGTGTTATTAGCATGTGGAGGGAATGTGACTGGAGATGATATATGGTTAGGGATATATATATATATATGTGTGTGTGTGTGTGTATATATATATGTGTGTGTGTGTGTGTATATATATATGTCCTAATCCCTTAACTGGATTAACCCGGGGGTCTAAGGGCGAGCAGATAATGTACCTACATTAGACTGAGATCGGGACTGTGGTTGATGTAATGCTAGTTTTGATCCTAGCCCTAAACCCTGGCGCCCAGAGCTGAGGTTTAAGGGCGCTGAACGATGGGCATATGATCTGTTTTGGTGAAGCTCCCTGTCAGTTCTCTTGTGAGTAAGGTTGATTTAAAAAAGATCACGCAGAGCTCATGGAGACGCAGACAGATTACAGATTACAGATTACAGACACGCTGAGTTTATTCCGCTCACTGTAAAATGGTCTTTAACGCAGTGTACGGTACAGGGGTTAGGCAGGCGCCGTCCTCCTCTGTAAACGGGCCTCAGCAGCCTTCTGGGTTTTCTGGATCTGCAGTTTTTTTTACAGCATAGTCCGCGAATAACTCGTTAGAATCGGAACCGCTTGTGTTCTTCAGGATGGGCCTCGAGAGTAAATCACAGAAAACCCCAGTTATTTATCTGCTGCTGTTTGTATTAGGTGATGTCCAAGCTAGATTAATTTATTTATTTATGTATTTATTATTTATTTAGTTATTTATTTGTTTATTATTTATTTATTATCATAATTTTTCTTTATTTATGTATTATTTTAATTTTTATTTATGTATTTATTTGTTGTCTTTCTTTATTATATTATTATTTTATTTATTTACTTGTTTGTTTTATTTATTTGTTTATTTATAGTCTTTTTTATTTATTTATGTAGTATATTAATATTTTATTTATTTATTTGTTTTATTTATTTATTGTCTTATTTTTTATTGTTTATTTATTTATTTTTGGATTGTTTATTGTTTATTGATTATTTTTATCTTATTATTTATTTGTTTATTATTTTGACCGGTGTGGCTGTAGTGTTCCTGGTCCGCAGAGGACTGAAGCGCTGCTGGGTTCTTTGGACCCCCCTCTCCGGGCCCGATCCCCGAATCAGCGGCTGATCGTCTCCTGCTCTTCTCGGGAGCGTCTTCTCCTTTCTCTGCGCGCGCTGATCCGTGTGATTCCCTCTGTGCGGGCGGTACTGATGTGATGGAGCTCTGGGGTGTCTTATTTAGGAGCGATGGGCCATTCTACTGAGAGGAGCTCCGTGATCCCCTCACTGGGAAAGCTGGGTGGACAGCAGCGTGTCATTCCGGCGAGCGGCTCTATTCTCTTTCACCAGGGTACAAATCAAACTCCTGTAATTCCTTAACTCCGAGGATTCCCGGGAACACTAGATTCCCAACCAAACACCCACTCCTAACTCCTATCCTTTCTAAACTGGGCCCATTCCTCCAACCCTAGACCCACGCAGAGAGTGGCTGAGTTGATCGGAACACTCCAAGGTCAGACTGGTCCAATTTGGGCATTCCCAACGAGGTCCACACCTATTTCATTTATTTTAGGATCCTCTGCTGTTTTATACAGGATACGAATTTTCAGAATTCCCCATCAAAAATTTAAAATGTCTATATTCTTAAGAGACATTAAACACAGCCTTATTATTATTATTAGCTATTATTAATATTGTTGTTGTTGTTGTTGTTGTTGTTATTATTGTTGTTGTTAGCTATTATTATTATTATTGTTGTTGTTGTTGTTATTATTATTATTATTATTAGCTAGTATTATTAGCTAGTATTATTATTATTATTATTATTATTATTATTAGCTAGTATTATTAGCTATTATTATTATTATTATTAGCTATTATTATTATTATTATTATTAGCTATTATTATTATTATTATTATTATTATTAGCTAGTATTATTAGCTATTAATATTATTATTATTATTATTAGCTATTATTATTATTGTTGTTGTTGTTGTTGTTGTTATTTTCCACTCAGTTTAAACAGTTGGATTAGCGCTACACCAATCCAAAACTGTTTCCTTCTTTTCAGAATTCCCAGCTCAACATCAGACTGGATAAATTCCTATTTGACGTTCCAAGCCTTCACTCCTGCAGCATTCCCACTAAACCTGAACCTTCCCAAACAAGGCTCGTCTGGATGAATAATTCGGATCACTCCGACATTAGACTGGGTTCGCTCTGTGGTGCGGTCCCAGCTGAAAGACGAAGCCGGTTTAATCCGCTTTGAACGGCCCTAGCTGGGAGCAGCTCTGGGACAGGAGTGTAATTCCCGGGATCATTCCCAAGCCCAGATGCAGCAGGAGCTGTTGGACCGGCAGCAGCTCTGCCTGCAGCTACAGCCGCGCTGGAGCCTCTAACAGCTCGCGCCTCATTATGGCAATTATTTTACTGCAATTTCAGCCGAGCACAAAGTCCCGCTTTGAACCGCCGTCTCGAGCTTGTAATTCCTCTTTATTAGTGTCTCCGCTCTGTTATTGAACCCCCCCTCCTCCCCCCGCTGCCCGCCCACCTCCTCCTCATGCCCGACCTCTTTAACCACAGGCTGCTCTGCTGCGCGGCCTGCTGAGGAATGTCAGTGTGGAATGACACCGAGGCTTTAAGCTCAAAGCTCCCTCAGTGTCAGCGTGGCAGGCCCTCACCGGGGGGGCGGGACTCCGGGAGAACCACTGAGGGTGAATATCGAACCCAGACCCCCGAGCTGTCACTGCCGTCTAACCGCTCTGGAGAGCTCCAGCAGAACGCGCTGCGGCGGCACGGAAAAGACCGAGCGCGCGTCTGATCCGAACAACATTCGGACCCAATGCACTAAAGGCTCCGTTAGGACGTCACTTCCGCTGTGACACGATGCAGAGTGCTCTCCAGTGCCTTAAGGTTTTCTCTTATTCACTGATCTGAGTTTGTTTTGGCACTACCTGCTGGGGCTTCAGTCACCTCTGCACTTTAACCACGTGATTAAGATTTTCTTTCTTTATTTATTTATTTATTTATTTTTTTACACTGAATGCGTTGGACGCGTTTATTTCCACATGGTTAACATGTAGCCTGGCCCTGCTTTAACAACACACACAGTACTGCCCGTAAACCCCGCAGATCAAAGAACGCAGCCTCTATTAACGAAACTTCAGCCTGCGCCCCGCAGAGCTCGGCCTCTACCGGGTTACATGTAGTTTAAGGTTCTAGACTGGTTATACTATTTAAAGAGGAACCCGGGAACCGACTACTCAAACAGGGAAATTCCACATGGGTATAAACAGGGCCTGGAGGGAATGTTCTAGAGTAAATGTCCTAGAGTAAATGTTGTGGAGGGAATGTTCTAGAGTACATGTTCTAGAGTACATGTTGTGGAATGAATGTTCTAGAGTGAATGTTCTAGAGTACATGTCCTAGAGTACATGTTGTGGAATGAATGTTCTAGAGTGAATGTTCTAGAGTACATATTCTAGAGCAAATGTTCTAGAGTAAAGGTCCTAGAGTAAAGGTCCTAGAGTAAATGTTCTAGAGTAAATGTTCTAGAGTAAATGTTCTAGAGTAAATGTTCTGTTCTAAAGAAACTCACCGAGTCAGAATTGTTCACAGTGGTGGTGATAGTAACCGGACGTCTGAAGAGTGTAATCCCTCTAATGTTCCACAGGGCCCCCATCACCACCATAACTAAACCACCACCCGGAGGACTGGTGTAGTTCCCTTGTGGTTTTGGAGAGTGAGTAAAACCCCTATCTATGTGCGGTAGACGAGCACTGCCCTCGCCCCCGCAAAGAAAGCGGTGTTGAGTGTCGCTAATGAAGCACCGAACACCGGACCGCTCTGGAGGACCGTGTGCATCTACAGAACCGAATCATTCAGAACCTTTAAATAAAGGGTGGAACCTGAAACAGTATAAACCCAGTAAACAAACCGAATCCCAGCACCGAGGGAGACTGTTTATATGAGAGAGAGAGAGAGGGGTCAGTCGTTTAAAACCCTGTAGCTCGTTTTTAGGCGGAAGCGAACAAACAACAATACTGCAGGTCATGGAAAAAACGAATAAACAATTTATTGTTAATTTATTCAACAAATATATCCATAATATAAAATGGTATCATTTTTCAAATATACAATATTTTACAGTACAGAAATCCCTTTCGAAGGGAACCATTGGTGAGCAGCAGTCAGCGCTGCTGAGTTAACCCGCCTGTACGGTCTTCTGGTCCGGGGAAGTTTCTAGACTCATGAACGCATTGCTATGAATGCATATAAATAGAAGCGCGTGGGGTTTCTAAGGTGGAGTGCAGCTCAGTCCTCTCAGCAATGGGCCCAGAACCCAACCTACCTTTGGATATATGTGTTCGTGCGCGCGAGTCTGGAGCTGCGTATGGCACGGTTGCGTACGAGCGCGCAGTGATATGTGGCAACGGAAAATGACCTCTGGAGTCGAGCTGGGTTTTTGTTTTTTGTTTGTTTGTTTGTTTTTTGGCTCGCGACACATCGTGGCACATGAGTGCTTGTCCTTGTAGAACGTCTGTCTGATGCAGCTCCGGAACACCGGCGCGCTTCCGTTTCGCCTTCGGTTGCCGTTGGGTTCCCGCGCCAGGCTGGAGGTAAGAGTTCTTGACGAGTGGCCTAACCGCGGACTGCAGCCTCAAGCTAAGTGGTACATGCTGTATCCCACGTGCGCTGCGTACAGTCCCGTGGGCGACACGGGCACGGTGTGTCTCTGGAACATGTGCGCGCCCCCGTAGGACGCGGGCACATGCGCGCCCAGCGGAAAGGAAATCCCGAAGGCCGGGGGCAACATGGGCTTGGCGGCCATCTTCAGCTTCTCCAGCTCGGCCTCCTGCAGCCTCTTTGCCTTTGCGCGCCGGTTCTGGAACCAGATCTTCACCTGCGTCTCGGTCAGGTTAAGCGAGCTCGAGAACTCCGCGCGCTCCGCGATCGACAGGTACTGCTTCTGGCGGAACTTGCGCTCCAGCGCGAGCAGCTGGGACGTGGTGAATGGCGTGCGAGGCTTCCGGTTGGTTTTGTGCTTCCGTAGGGGACACGCAGGGGGACTGAGACGCCCTGAGGAAAGAGAGAACGAGACACGAGGGTCAGTTCAGTTCTGTGATGTGCAGCAGTGAGACAAAGGCACGCACAGGTAGGCTACATTAATAAATTAATAATTAATAATCAAAACATTTAAATCAAGTCATTTCACTGGGCCACCCACGTGAGCGTTTCCTATCAGGTGCATATGTTTGTTTGCGTCATTGCCCACCTTCACCAGGTGCGAAAAGATACATCCAACGCGCTAATCGGTTAAACATTAAGAATAATAATTTGGAATATTAAACTATAAACGGAAAGGCAGCGGTAGTGTCCGAGTCATACCGTGTTAATGTGTGAGGCTGATACCTTTATCGATATGACACCGCGTGCTCGCGCTGTGATTAATTATGCCTGAGACGTCAGTACACGCCGTCGCGAGCGGACATCGTCAGAAAAGAATAAGCATCCTGGATACAAAGGTAGTCTAATTAGGACGGTTTAATTGGGTTTGGCGCAGTGCAGTATGGGAAACGTAGGTGTAGTTGGCCGAAGGTGATATTGCTGGTGCGTTAGGCCAGTGCCA
>JAMWET010007186.1:37500-47500 GCA_024036415.1 Prochilodus magdalenae | reverse complement strand
GTATAACTGGGATGGCCTATGGCTTCATTCTGTCATGGATAGGGACAGGTTACTACCCGCAGGGCTAGTCCTAGCCTCCCCCCCCCACACAAACGCTGTGGGCCATAGCCAGTCTGAGAAAGATCTGTGTAAGCCTGGCTGGGCTCGCTATCATTACAGGACGTTTATGGTGATAACTCTTCACAACACTGTGAAGTTTAGGTGGTTCATTTACACTTCCTAACTTTGTCAACTGTTCAACCGTAGTTTATTAAAAGCCATGTGGCAGTGCTTAGGTTTAGTCTTGGTCTGTAGACCAGTCTCGAGAGGGTAAACTCTTTCTTGTCTTGGACATCATGTGGACTGTCTTGGTCTCAGAATAATGTGGACTGGTTATTGGTTTCCCTGTGAGCAAATATGATTATTATTATTCCTGTATTTTAATTTAATAATATAAATAGAAGTATGTTGTTTGTTCCATTGTTTGGTTTATTGTTTAATGTTTTATTTTGCAACATATATCTTAACATATATCTTATAGGCTGATGATAAGCTTTGTTTAAATGTTTCCCAACTGTCACTACCTGGTCTAGAAACTATGAATTTTACACACAGATGGTACATTATACTAAAGCCATAGAAAGCTGTGTAGCCTACTTATGCAATACTAATGACTTTGAAGTTTGCTTGTTTTGCATTATTTGAGAAATGGATTTCATAAATTCCCTACCTAAATAAAACAGTGCATAGGGAGCCACCTCAGATTCACACAACAGTGGAAAGTAAGTATGAACTCTAGGATGAGATGAAAGACCATAATGATGAATTAGAAGCAATTACAACAGGTAGTTACCTGCATCTTATCACCCCTAGAGGGTGATGGTGCTTTGACGTCGTCCTGTCATGTATGCCGCTAATTTATCCGTATGGATAAGAAGAATATTATAGTTTATTATTCAGGGGTAGTATGACTGAACCTGGCTGACTGATAAGGCCAGCTGGGGTGCCCTCTGCTCTTTAACAGAAGCACGACAGGCTTTTCTTATAAAATCAGTGCATGAAATTTATGATGCCATGCTGCCAAGGGGAGTCCTAATCAACTTACCAGGTTTACTGACAGTGTACTGAAGCCACTGGGCCGAATTCAAAATCATTTTTACTAGAACCTAACAACATGTACTTTTCTGGCAACCTTGTCTTGTGCGGTCAGATGTGATCTTGTAGCGAACACATCTGGAGACAGTCATGTGAAAATCTGGGCTGAATACGAATCCAAACTAAACTTGTTAGTTACCTGCTGACTGCACAGTCCAAACATCCTCAACATGAATCAGCCGAGCCTGTGCTAACTCTGTAGCTGTGCAGGTTAGGTTAGTCTTTTCATTAGGTCGAACATTGTTTTACATTTATTTGTGACACAATTTAGCAATGTAAACAGTTTAGTGATGTAATTACTGTTGTGTTACAGGCCATAGAAGGCCGTGATGGAGGGAACATAGTCCAGAACAGGTTCGTCATAATCTCTGAACATAATAAATGCTCAGATTTGTTTTTCACTTTTTTGTTTTTTAACTATACTACTGAGTAATCTGATAGGACTCTGAGTGGTTGGGTCGGAGCTTCTGAATACTGATGTACCTAAAATGATTTTATCACACCCTTTGTACAAACCAGGCTGTTAAAATGTCAAATACAGATTCAGTATGACCTAATAATTATTATTATTAAAGGAAAACATTACAGTAACCAAAACTGGATGAATCGCTGTCGTTGGTTCCGTATCGGTGTATTTATAGAAAACTAAACTGTGTGTGCCATAATAAAATAAATACCAGTCTATATGATATTGTGACATGCTGACTAAAAAAATGAGTCACCTTGCATGTTTAGGATGGCAGTAACTTCGGGCTCCTGCAGATGGCATTGCATGAGGTTGGTTGAGTGTGTGAGGGGATTAATGGATTGAGAGGAGGTGGTCCAGTGCAGTGAATGTCTCAATCGACGTGTGAAACATGGGTCAGAAAGCAGATGTTCATGACTGGCAAACAGGAGTGACTGCATTTGGACGTCCCATAGGCCAACAGTGGCCAAATGTCCAGTCTACAGAAAGCTCTTGTCAGAATTGTGCCATGAAAGCATCCACCGAATCTGAACCGTATAATTCTCTGAAGCAAGAGTGGCTGAAACCTGAAGCCATCTACGTTCAGAAACTTGTCCAGTTAGCGCTCACCTTCCTCTTGAGTTTGAGTTTTACTGGGCCAGTGGATACTTTGCTGCACAGAGACTGCAGGGGGAGGTGGCATGCCCTGGAAACCTCAGGGACACTGCATGGTCTCCAGCTGGACTCCAGCTGACTGGCACATAGCCTTACCATGGAGGAGACATGGCATGGCAGAATGCCAGGCATGCAGTAAGGGAGACTTACTTAAATAATTAGGACTGCTGATCTAAAGCTGAATATACGGGCTTACGTTGTGTTGGCCTGTGCGGCTGTGTAGTTGGGTAGTGGTGCAGTGTTAATATGGTTAGGGGAAATTGGTGTGGTTATTGATTACCCTTCAGTAGCGCTGGGTGACGGTCTCCTCTGCTGCTGTGTTCTATAAAGAGCTGTTTGAAAGCACTTTGTTTTCTTTGCCTCATTCTTTACCGAGCTGTTACCATCTTAATTGACATCCACGAGTAATTAACCATTTAGCCTGCATGTTTTTGAGCAGCGGGGGATTTCTGAAATCCAATAAAATAGATAAGCCTAAGAGATAAAGTTAGACTTTGAGACTGATTTGGTCTAGGACAGAAGTCTATGTATTTGTGAGAGTGTGTGTGACTCTGATGTGGTCTGTGAGTGTGAGCTCATCATGTTTATGAGCTGTGAGGTCTCTGTCCCTTTATGAGTGCGAGAATGTGCTGATCAGTGTGAGAGCTGCTATCAGTGCTGCAGCACATGGGGCTTGTGCCGCTTTGTCTCTCTTTGGGACAGGTCGTGCTGCCTCAGTCGCTGACGGATAGCCATCCTGCCCGCCCCTCACACTCCACACGCTCATAATGAAGTCCTCATTAGACGGCTCTTTATTGTTTAATTTGCGCACTGCGTAATCAAATTGGGCAGATTAATCGCTACAGGATTTAAGGGAGAAGCAGTAACCCGCTTCATTTTCTCACCAGCATTTTCCTCTCGATAAGTTCCCCTTCAGTTTCCCTGCAGGACCCCATAAAATGCGCTCCCACCCCCACCAACTCCCAGCACAAGGCCATTCTGTGGGCAGATGAATGGAGCAGGTTTGGGGCCACTGATTAAAACGCTCCCACAGCCGTAGATTTCCATTACGACCTAATTGTGAAAGTCATCTGGACAAATTCTTATTGTTATTTATGTGCCTGGCATTTCAATTAGGGTAGTGTGGGTTGTGTATGGGGCTTGTGTGAGTGTGTGTGTATATATATATATATATATATATATATATGTGTGTGTGTGTGTGTGTGTGTGTATATATATATATATATATATATATATGTGTGTGTGTGTGTGTGTGTGTGTGTGTTTGTATATATTTGTGCGGCTTCCTTTGTGACCTACTGGATGATTCTATGAGTCAATGAAATTTTATTAGGCTGGCCATTCACCATCTTCCCTAATTTCCTCTGTGGATAATGGCACTTGCCCGACTTCAGTTTAACTTCTACAGGTGTGGCAGTAATCATACTGGAGTGTAGTTAGCGAAAGTGAACCCAATAGTCTACTGAACTTAGATCACTGGTTGGTTTAGTAACTAACGGGGCTAAACAGCATGTATTCTTACTGAATTAAATCAACATTTACAAACAGCATTTAGCTTTGTGTTGGGTTATGCATAGAGCATGTTATTATGGCATCCTGCACTCACATATACATGTAACTGAAAATGACCTCATGGCCTAAGGCTATGTAAAAACAAATGTACATGGGTGTGTATGGTTGGTGGTGTACTTATGGGCTGATGTTTTTTCAGACCCACACTATGGGTGAAGGTAGCACTGAAATATTGGTGGTTATGGGAACAGAAAGCAGGGCACCTATTCATCAGCTCCCACATTGTAATCAGTGTGAGTAGGAGAGACAAGCCAGTCTCTTTAGGGTCACGGAAAAGGGTCAGGGTCAAGGTCCGGCTCTCAGGAGTCCGCTCTTGCGGAACAGTCGGAAGCAGTAATTTGTCAGAGGGTTTTTATGGCTCATGCTGAAGTGAAGACTGAAACTCCAGAAACTTTTAACACATAATAAAAAAAATCATGACTCGGACTCAGTGCCTCTCGCTGCTGCTTCTGCTAAAGCACTTAAAATCACTTAATGCACACCAGCGGCCGTAAGTGAAAACAGAGCCTCCCTCTCTCTCTCTCTCTCTCTCTGTCTCTCTCCCTCGCTATCTCTCTCTCTCTCTCTCTCTGTCCCTCTCTCTCTCTCTCTCTCTCTCTCTCTCTCTCTCTCTCTCTCTCTCTCTCTCTCTCTCTCCCTCTCTCTCTCTCTCTCTCTCTCTCTCTCTCTCTCTCTCTCTCTCTCTCTCTCTCTCTCTCTCCCTCTCTCTCTCTCTCTCTCTCTCTCTCTCTCTCTCTCTCTCTCACTGTCCCTCTCTCTCTCTCTCTCTCTGTCTCTCTCCCTCGCTATCTCTCTCTCTCTCTCTCTCTCTCTCCCCCCCCCCCCTCTCTCTCTCCATCTCTCTCTCTCCTCTCTCTCTTTCTCTCTCTCTCTCTCTGTCCCTCTCTCTCTCTCTCTGTCCCTCTCTCTCTCTCTGTCCCTCTCTCTCTCTCTGTCTCTCTCTCTCTCTGTCTCTCTCTGTCCCTCTCTCTCTCTGTCCCTCTCTCTCTCTCTCTCTCTCTCTGTCTCTCTCTCTCTCTCTCTCTCTCTCTCTCTCTCTCTCTCTCTCTCTCTCTCTCTCTGTCTCTCTCTCTCCCTCTCTCTCTCTCTCTCTCTTTCTCTCTCTCTCTGTCTCTCTCTCTCCCTCTCTCTCTCTCTCTCTCTCTCTCTCTCTCTCTCTCTCTCTCTCTCTCTCTCTCTCTCTCTCTCTCTCTCTCTCTCTCTCTCTCTCTCTCTCTGATCCCTGCACTTTGTGTATTAAAGATAGAGAGATAATGATTAATCTTACCTTAAAATAATGAGTGATGTCATGATGCCTGTCTACTTGCCCCCTTTTTTAATTTTATTACAGTAAAGTCTAAACATTGAAGACCAAAAAAGAAGACTTAAGAATGAGGCATTTGGTTTTAAAGTGTCATGTAATGAAAACCTTTTTTATCGAACAAAATGAGGCCTGTGTAAAACAATCTTACATGCTGAAAATGTATGATTCATTCCTGAGTGCACATAAACACATATATGCAAAGTAAAAGAGCACGCATCAAAGCTGTTAGGTGCTGTTTTTGTATGGAGACAATTTTGGTGCTCTACCAAGTCCAGTTCTTCAATATTTCTTCAAATGCTTTAGGTAGACTGATTAGACCCTTGCATAAACAACATAGATCATCAAGTTTCCTGTGAATAAACATTTTTATAATGAAGAAATGAGTTAAATAGTAGTATCTTAGTGGTGTCTTAGTAGAGGTGTCTCATTTTCTAGGATGTGCCTATTCATCAGCTTTAGGAATGTAAAATAATGCTCTTTTAGAAGCAGTGCTTACATACCTGGATATTATCTGTGTATATCTTCCTGCCCTGCACTTATTTGCTCCAATTTTTCATGTCCATATTTTTCAGCATCAAATAAATATTAATAAATGTTTGCCTCCAAACAAATATAATGCTATTAGTTCAAAGAAGACACTTGGTATAAGCCTAGCCTGAGCTAGTGGGTGCTAGCAGAATAGAGGAGCACATTATACAGTAGTTAAAAAATTAGAACCTTAGAATTAGAAATGGTCAACATGGTGTCTGTAGAGAAATCCTTCTTCACTAGCTGCAAACACGAATAGTATACAACCATACCTGCACAGCAATCTAAATACAATACTTAGCTAATTACAGAAAGTTATCTATCACTCAAGAAGTTTACTTAGATTAAGAGTAAGTAACAAATATTCATTTAATAAATTATTTCTGTTGAAGGCTGACTTATTTATCAACGAGCATAGCACAGAGAAATCCCTGTGGGTATATCAGTTATCTGTGGAAAACCGTGACTATTAATGATTCAGTTTTGTACATTATGACTAGCGCTTGTGCACATGAATGATTTTAGGCTGTTCTAGATTAAACATGGACATAGCTTCTACCTTAAACTTTTATTTTCAATTTGTCCCCTTATATCATTCTTATGCACCTCCATACAAATTTTAACCTTTATGTTCCCAACCAAAATCTAACCCCTGAAATGGCCAGGATTCACCAGGGGTCAGACGCTTACTGCAGCCTTTACTATAGTCTAAGAACAGCTTTTCCTGTGTGCAGTGTAGTTGGGGTAGATTCTGAGTTATAAACCTTGGTGTCATGTCATAATCCTTGGGGTTTAATGGGTAAGCAGTGAAATGAGAGTAGTGACGGAGTTCAATGTGTTAAACATGATTTTCCTCCCGAGAAGGCCATGAGGGTTTCCGTACTGCTGCGGATACATGCATAGCGTTTATGCGGTGTGGAAATGGCACCCTAAATGCTATTCCCTACACTGGAAATTCCCTAAAAATTTTTATGGAGGGCATTATGGAATTACAAGAATCCGCTGGATATTCCCCCAACATAGCAACACATTGCAACACCACAAAAACGACAACATTCAAACAGGGCACTATTCAGTAAACAGGTCAGGTTTCAGACATAGCTGTAGACTGCACTGCTGCATCTGCTCATTACTCCTGGAAAGAGACGTCCCGCTCTGAGCGCCGCTGCTTATTCCGCCTAATTTCCGCCGAGATGAAGCTCTACAGTGCTGCTTCAGAGAGAGAAGACGCTGTTGAACAATGGCGCAGGAGGGACATGAACATCTCTCACAGGTGTGGCGGATCGTACCAGCCAACACTCAAAGAATAGAAAGAGCACAGAAAGAGGAGGAGAAATGAACAAGGGGACAATAGAAGGATGAAGGGTAAAAATGACGAGAGTGAACAGGTGAAAAGAGGTGTGACAGAGGAGGAGAGGCAGGGAAGGAGCCAGACAAGCTTTGTCCAAATCAAGTGTTGGGATTGTGTCTGAAGAATAGGAGAACTCCGCTCAGCTTTATTGTTCAGTGTGTATGGGCTCGCGGTAATTGATAGAGCAGCATTTCAGCATTAGAGAATGGAACACGGATTTATCAGTCATGAATGGAAATGAGAAAGGATTGCTCTAATTGTTCTGTGATGATCATTGTTTTACTTCAGTCACTAAAACACCACTCTGGATCAAACCATCGCCAGAACAGCAGCATGTCAGTGGCACAGATTATTGTTTAAAAGTTTTGTACCTCTTTTAATTCACTACATACTTGAAATACTTGAATGAAACATCTACAAATAACCTTTAGTTGTCTAATTTATAAAATCAATGCAGTGTAAACAAATCATTAATTAATTATTGTACTACCTTGTGACTTTGTAAAATAAAAACAGAATGACGTGAGAATCATATTAATCCTATGTCTTTTGAAAATAGTAAAATCTTAGAAAATCAAATGTTGAAACTAAGAAATTGTATGTCCATATGTAATGTCTTTTTCTTGAAAACAGAGGCAATCTGCTGTTACTTTACTTATACTGATTAGATCAACATACACAAATCATGTTAATTTAATCAACAAGAACACAAACCTCTGTCTTACATAATAGAGACGGTCTAAACGAGGTTCTAAAGTACCATAACTCATAAATAATAATGAAAAAGGATAATGTTGTCCACAGGCACCTCTGCCTGCTTATTCTACAACATTAGACAGAGCTGAATCCTGCTGTTTATCTCATGTTACTCGGTCATGCTGGTTGCTGCTGAGATACCACTCACTTCTCTGGAATTTTAAATTATTTTTCAGCATCAAATAAATACTAATAAAAGTTTCCTGCCAAACAAATACAGTGCTACTGGTTCAAAGAAGACACTTGGTATCATTTTCAAACAAAGAGGTCAACATTTGGTCGGTGTGGTAGAGTGGATAACACCACCACCCACCAGGTAGTTACTGTCCCATGTGGGAGGCTAGGGTTCGATTCCCGGTCTGGGTGACTACGCTGTGCTACACCAATAAGAGTCCTTGGGCAAGACTCCTAACACTACACTGGCCTACCTGTAATACTGTTAACCTTGTAAGTCGCTCTGGATAAAAGCGTCAGCTAAATGCCGTAAATGTAATGTATAGTACTGCAGTGGTGTAGCCTAGCCTGAGCTACTGGGCGCTAGCACATTATACATCAGTGCAGTAGTTACAAAATTAGAAATCTTGTAACGGTCAGCATTGTGTCCGTGGAGAGATTCTTCTTCACTAGCTGTTAACAAGAATGGTATACAATCATACCAGCACAGCCATCTAAATACAAGCTCAGGAAGTTTCAGAGGAGAATTTACCGGCTGTAGTGGTGTTTTCGGGGGAAAGCTAGTAGTTGAATGGTGATGGTCATTTTACGATTTAGGAAGGTAAATGTATTATATAGGGCCCCTCTAAAAGATTCAGAGATCCAGAGAAATCTGTATGCGTGGAACAAGGCCCAAAACCCAGCAGCCTCAAACACCATGCTCCTGTAATGTGAATTATCACATGGGCTCAGGAACACTTCCAAAAACCACTCTACATGAACACAGTTCATCACTGCGTCCACAACTTCCACTAATGCAACTTAAATCTCTAGTCCTGATGTATGTATGATGTATATCTATGTCTAATCTTTCTTTTGTGTTATGTACCCTTACCTGTATGTTATAGGTATTACCCTCTCCTCGTTGGACACAATGGGAACAATGTAATAAATAACATAAAAAAACAAAAAAAACAAAAAAAAAACCCTCTAGTCTTGATTTTCTCAACATTAGAGACTAGTTTTAAATGTTTTAAATTAAATACAGTGTTTAAAATATTTGCACATGTTTGTATTCTGTTTATATTTACAGTTTACACCTTTTTCTGGTGATATATTAACATGACATGTGACATTAACATAAATCTATAATAATATCTATTAATATATATAATGTATATCATTGTATTTTGTACTGTTGCACATGCCAAAACGTTTAGCCTCTTTACACTTTTTCACCAAATATGATTTGCCTCTTGACTCTTCATTTGTTAGCTACAGCTGTTAAAATCATAAAGTTCTGCGCTCCTATTGGCTGTGTAATCCCTCATGGCTCCACATGGCCAGAAACGTTTCTGAGTTTAACTCCACAGGTGAACTTCTTTCAGGACATGTCCTGTTTGTGAGGGACCCAAAAAACTAAATTGCTTCATTTTCATGTTGACATTTGATTTTTACCGTCTCCACTTCCTGCCCTACTGGCCCCACTGTTGTTTTTATTTGAATTGCCATTAAACGTTTTGTTTGCCTATTAGAAGAACACGTTAGGCAGTATCACAACAGGATAAACTCTTTCCTGTGAGAACGAGGGTGCACTCATCTGTTATAGATACATTTGGATGGTGGTTCTTACAGAAAAGGATTTTATTTAAATTTATGAAAAAACTTTGAAACCCTTCGAATGTATACGGGGTTCTGTGCATAACAAAGGGGTTCCTTAGGCTGATGTAGAACGTTTTTCTTTCTAGATTTCTTTTCAGTTTTTTGAAAGGAAATCTATGTCACTATAAATAGCAAGGTTCTGCTGTAGTTACCATGTCACACTTATAAGAGTAGCAGAACCCTTTTAGGTTCTACAAAGGTTCTTTCCTCTAAAAATGTTTGACAGTTCAACTTGTTTATTTAGTTTATCTTCTTAATCAAAATAAAAAGACTTTGATCTAAAGAATTGGTGATTTGGATCAAATGAAACTACTTCAGATGTGAGCTGACAAATAATCTTTGACAGTGTAAGCCTATTAGCAGAGGCTACACCACCGGCATTATTCATTTACACCCAGAGGCAGGTTCCAGTGGTCAAATT
>JAMWET010007186.1:30000-32500 GCA_024036415.1 Prochilodus magdalenae | reverse complement strand
TCACAAAACAACTGGTTTTCCCGAAATAAAAAAGATAATGCAGCATTTTACTGTGATTATATTTATTCGTATTAATTTCAATTCGTTTGGACTCATGGTATTTTTACACACATTCAGTGCTATGATAAACAGGCTTATGGTCTTTATGGACAATGTAAGGGGTTTTTGGACAGTACTGCATTTTCTTGGCATATCTCTATGAAACTGAGATTAATGATATTGTGGGCTCAGTGTGTTTTGTCTTGGGGGACCAAAGTGATCATCTTCGTGCTGAATAAATATGAGTAAAAAATTAATTAGCTGGTCTGCTTGTTTATATTTTTCCATATTGTTAACTTGAGGCACACATTGAAGCATGTGTGCTTATATAATTCTGAAAATGTTGTGTTGTTTAAATATTACAACAGTTTCCTTGCAAGCAGACTTATTTTTAACTTCACTGTAAAAAATATTCCTCACACCACTGGTACACCAATCTCCTTTTGTGTCCAGTCCATGGTCTGTTACGACTATTGTCCATTTCCAACATAATTAAAAAGTGACAGTATAATTACATTTACAAACCCAATTCCAAAAAATTGTGACACTGTGTAAAATGTAAATAAATGTAAATAAAAACAGAATTAAATGATTTGCTACTTTCATCCCATATTTTATTTACAGTAGAACACAGAACACATCTCAGATGTTGAAAGTGAGATTATAAATATAAATTTTATAATATAAATAAAACTCATTTAGAACATGATGGCAACAATGCATCTCAACAAGGTCAGGACAGGGGAAACAAGCAAGAGGTTCAAAAAACTGCTTCTAAACATTGTGTAACAATTTTAAAAAATGTAAAATCGCAGATACTTTGAATATCCTACCGTCTACAGTACATAATATCATCAAAAGATTTAGAGAATCTGGAGAATCTCTGTGACCATGGGACCAGACCACGGTCAATATCAGATGCTCATATTCTGCAGGCCCTCCGGCAACACTGCATTAAAGTATTCATGATTCTGTACTGGGAATCACTGCATGGGCTCAGAAACACTTCTAAAATCATTGTCTATGAACACAGTTGGCCATGCCATCTACAGACACAAGTATGTCATGGCAAGAAACCATTGTGCCAGAAATGCCATCGTCTTCTCTGAGCCAAAGCTCATGTAAAATGGACTGTGGCAAAATGAAAACTGTTCTGTTCTGTGGCTGAAAATGTGAAATTCTGGAAACCGCGGACGCTATGTCTTGCTGACTCAAGAGGGAGAGGGACTATCCACCTTTTTATCAGCACACACCAAAACCTGCAGTGTCTCTCAGGCATGGGGCTGCATTAGTGCCTAAGGCGTGGGCAGCTTACACATCTGGAAACTCACTAGCAATGCTAAGCAGTAAATAGAGGTCGTATATAGAGGTTTTAGAACAACACATGCTCCCTTCCAGAAAACAGCTCTTCCTGGGAAGACCTGGCATATTTAAGCAAGATAGTGCTAAACCACATACTGCATCCGTCATAACAGCCTGGCTTCGCAGAAGAAGAGGTCAGGTGCTGAACTGACCTGCCTGCAGTTCAGACCTCTCACCAACAGAAAACATTTGGGGCATCATGAAACAAAAATTCCAGCAAAGAAGACCCAGGACTGCTGAGCAGCGAGAGACCTACATCACAGAGGAATGGGACAGTCCTTTCCCAAAACTCCCAAGGCGGTTTCCTCACCTTGCAGGCATTTACAGACCATAGTTAAAAGACCGGGGGGTGCTAAACCTGGGTAGACATGGCCCTGTCCCAGTTTTTGGAGATGCGTTGCTGCCATTGAGTTCTAGATATTCCAGAGCAGTCAGGAACACTCCAAAACATAATATTTTTTTGTGAGTTGAGGGCTAAAGATTTAGCTCTAGCAATCATGGCTTGGATGTTCCAACTACAGATATTCTAATAACTTAAATTCATCCAAATATCTATTGACCTTACCATAACATCTCTGTAATACTCAACCTAACACAGGCTGTAACAGCTTCCCAAACCTGGTCCTAATCCCGTAAATCAGTTTCCCAAGATCGCTTGTTACCAATTTTCAAAGTGTGACCCCAAATGTACACCAAACAATCCATAACTACAGTCAGTGATGATGATCTTCCTCGGGTTTATACCTCATGGTCAGATTTTGTCTCTGTGCTCCATCGCGGGGGTCCTTCAGAATTAAACCTTCATGTTCAGAAACGGTAGTAATTTAAAAATCAAGGTCTGTTTCTGTGACAGTGAGAATGTGAACAATTTAGAGCGTTTATCAGCGTATGACTGACCCACTGGCTGCCCAAACGTCTCTTCTGAAAGTTTTTCCTGCTTTGGAGAGAGCCGTGTTATTGCCTGGAGGCCTGCTGGAGCTTTGCAGGGCCGTAATTGCTGTGGAAAAGCAGAGAAACCTGCCAAGGCAAACACTCAGCTGAGAGCAAATCACACGTAATATAAACAGCACCAGTGTGTGTGAGTGAGTGTGAGTGTGTG
>JAMWET010007186.1:17500-27500 GCA_024036415.1 Prochilodus magdalenae | reverse complement strand
TTTCTAGTGTGTATGTGTGTGTGTGTGTGTGTGGGGGGGGGGGGTGCGTTTGTGAGCCGCCTTTACTACAGCAGGAATCACAAACTAGAATACACCTCACCTCCCCCACATAGAAACAACCTCAAACACACACATGCACAGTCTGTAATTACCTCTAATTAATGTTATTGGAGAGAGGCTCTTGCTAGCATTTACTTTATAAGACGTACACTCCCAAAAACAGCATGTCTGTGCTCAGTGTGTGGTGCGTTTGTGTGCGCTGCTGTAGAGTTGTGTGTGTGTTTGTGTGTGTGTGTGTGTGTGTGTGTTCATGACTTCCTGAAAGTTGTCCTATTGATTTGTCAATAGAGCAAGCCTGAGAAGCAAGCTGAGGTGGAAACAGATCCTGTCAAACATGGTCAGAATCTGTTTTTTTATTTTCTGTGCTGACCAAACAGATGAATATTCAATGTCCAAAACTTTAACATAAGCTTCACAACCGTGTACGTGTGGGACAGCAGCCCTGAAACAACATAGTGTGACCCCTAAAAAGGTGCAAGTGAAACCTTTCATTCTTCAGCCTTCTTAGAAAATGTAATGGAACCCCCTGCTTATCTGTTACCGGAGTATCTTAACCCCTGCAGGATTTATTATCCAGAAATATAGAAAACGACTGTACTATTTAAATCCATTTGTTATGTAACCATTAAAGAACACTTGTGTCCACTTAAGTTACATTAAACATGTTTTTCTGGTCCTGCTGCGTGGGTGCTGGGCTGTCCGTCACCTCCAGCTTACCCCATAGAGATTTTTTGGATTGCCCACTCATGATTTGGTCCTGGCGCCGGACCTTGTGTGTGTGTGTGTGTGTGTGTGTGTGTGATTCAGCATCATCGGCAGTATGGCTCCGGCTGAGAGCAAAGAGGGACCCTAACAAGACTTTTTTTTCCCAGATTAATCTCTCTAGCTGCTTTGGTCACGGTTGAGTTACATGAGATAAAATGGTACATTAACTATGTCCTGGTGTGTACATGTGTGTGTGTGTGTGTGTGTATGTGTGTGTGTGTGTGTTTGTGTGTGAGTGTGTGTGTGTGTGTGTGTGTGTGTGTGCGTGTGTCTATATGTGTGTGTGTGTGTGTGTGTTTGTCTGTGTGTATCTGGACCAGAGGAGACTTGCTGGCACTTTTTCTCTCAAGAAAAATAACTTCAACAGTTTCCTTAACAGTTCAGCTGTAACTGCCTTTACACATGAACAGAAGGCCTGGCCTGATGGTGGGAGTAAGAAGACAGAGCCTATTAGCGCTCTGAACTCATTTAAAGAACCACAACCATCAATTTAAAGAACGAAAATTAAAAATCATCACCAGAAAGGAACGTTATTTTTTGGTTTAGAATGTCTGTTATTGAATTCATTTTGGAATCTCTCTTCATGGTTTGAAGCAATCCCTTGCATCTGCTCTCAATGCCCAGTGTATGCAGTTTGTAGTTCTACTGCATAATGAATCCATCTGTTTCTCATCAACTTTTTGAGCTCATCTTTATCATGTTCATCGATGGTCAGAACCCCCACAAGACCATCACTGAGAAGGTATCTGGGCTTTGGACACTGTTTGGTATTTACACTCTTACATAATATTGTTGAGTTTTTAAATTGGGTATTTACTAAAAATCTGCATGTGAATTTATTATAATACTTAAAAATTTGTTAAACCTTATACTTTATATTTACAATTAATAAAGCCTTAACATATTTTTTTACATACAGAACTGAAGCCTTTCAAATGTCTTACCAGTTACAGGTGTAATATTTGGAATAATTAGATTAGTCATTTATAATACATTTGTCACGCCTGCTGCCCTCCTCCCATCCCCAATCTCCTGGACTCCGTTTCCCATAATCCACCACTTGAAGACATCCAGTCACATGTCCACCATCTCCCAGTCCCGCTCGGTCTCTCAGGTCTAGGTCCCCAGAATATTGATGTCACCTGTAGCTGATTAGCCTCCGGTACAAATACTCCTCTCTCCCACTGATCCATTGCGAAGTATTGCCTCATCGTGCGTACTGAGCGTTTCTCCCTGGTGTTATTCTCGTTTGCTTACCAGGTTTGACTTCCTTTTGACTTTCTGGTTTACTCTTTGTCTTTCCCCTTTGGAGACTGTTGCTGGTCTGACTGTTTTGCCTGGTTCTGACTTCTGCTTGTCTCGTTACTCTGACTCTGTCCTTGCCCTCTTGGTTATGTCCGCTTGTGCCTTGTTGCTGCTGTGTTGTGCTACAAGCCTGTTCAAAAAACCTAGCTTTGCTTTTAGCTCAGCGTGCGTCACAGTCTGTCTGTCCATCCTCACAACATTAAAGTTTTGAAAATATAAAATCTCAAATGGGCATAAATTGCGGAATGTTGACAAAAATGCATGTGATGTCGCAATGCACATCCGTCACATAGACAGTCAAACAGCCAAAACAATACATTTAAAGCAGTGAATTTAAGATGGCACTGGATTTAAAGTAGCATGAGATTTAAGGTAGGTGTATCAGTGGTAGAAGATTTATGGTAGAATTAGATTTAAGGTGGCAGTGAATTTAGGGTACCAATGGATTTAAGGTAACAGGAGATCAGGGCAGCAAGTGTATTTAAGGAGATTTAAGAAGATTTAAGAGTGACAGTATACTTATAGTGACTTAAATTAGGATTTAAGTTCTAACTGCTACTGATAATGCCATAATGGACGTTGTTTATACTTCATTCATTAATGCCCTTTTAATGCTCAATTTAAACTTATTTAGCCGTGTTGTAAACAATGGCTAAAGCTACTGCCCATACATCAACAACACAACCCCACAGACTCCCTGGATTTTCAACTCCATCAGATTTAAACATGTTCTACTGTTTATGTGTGACTTTTAATGAAGCATCCAACCAAGAAAGAGAGCTAAGCTGAACCAGAGAGCGAAACAGACCCCTCAGCACCACAGCTCGGTCAGTAATGTTGGGTAACTTTAAAATAGTGGTATAATGGTCTGAGTGGAAGGAATTAAACCTGCTGGACTTTTCTCCTCCAGAATAAAGCACCAGAAGCTCTAGTTTCTTTGTTCCGTCCATTCAGAGATGTGATGTGGTGTCAAACATAAAGATACACTCTCTCCTTCTCAGCTTTGCCATACCTATAAAAAGTGGATTCCTCTTGGATCTGCCTTCAGACCGGACCTCCTTTCACACTGAACACGTTCACAGATGCGCTTTCAAAGATATTATTAACTGTTATATGTGCTGAACAACCGTCTCCTACAGTGTGCGCTCTGCGGCAGTAAACAGCATGCAGATATGAAGGTTTCATGTAGAATGCTTTGGCCAGGTCAAACTAACCTGCTGGAGGGACCTCCTATATATTGACTTTCCTCTTGCTGGCTGTGCTAAAGCCAGCCGAAGATTTTTAGAGGAGCCTAAAACCACTGAGTGCTCTGTTAGACAGTGCAGGTGTAAGTTCAATAAAGTTTATTATCCACAGCCGGACCTGACGACAAGAAATATAACCTCAACAGTTCAGCTGTAACCACCTTTACACATAAACAGAGGGCCTGGCCTGATAGTGAGCCTATGATGACAGTACCAGTGACCGGGAGAATAGGTCAGTCTCATGGACAAAACTAACTAGCCCAGTCCCTCTTGTCTCTCCCTCTCACTGCTCATACTTCTGCCATACACAGGCATACACTCACGCACCTTTGTGTATTAAAATGCAAATAAAGTTTTGATGGTCACAATCTCTGGAAAATTATAATAGATTTTTAGGAGCTAAAGGTTTAGTGCAAATAACTGATTCCCAAACAATTCAGCTCTAAATACTGTATGTGTCCATGTCCTGATTGGATTGATGATGATTAATTTTGATATAAATTATTATGATTAACTATTTAATTGTGTTGTTGGTGGTTATTGTATGTAAATATTAAAGTGGAAGCCTAAAGGGTCCAAATATGTTGTCAATATTTAATAGCTTCCCATCAATATCTGACACAAACATTACTCACCTCTTTCATCTAAAGGTGTTATAGCACCAGTCAAAGTCTGAATGTTGTGACCTATGGCTGTGAAAGCTAACAAATATCTGCTTAAATAATTCCAATCATCTAACAGCTTTCCTAACCTACTGTTTAATTCTAATACATCTATAAAACCTTGCATAAGGAATGGGATTCATATGTTGTTCTCTGTATTCTCACCGGTCCAGTTACATTAAGTTTAGTATGATCACACTGTTTCTTGTTAGAGCGAACCGAACCTGGTCTGAGTCATGGTTTTCATCCTGACAGTATGGTGTGGTGTGTGTGGGTGTGAAGATATTCCTAGTAAGCGTGTGTTCAGTGTGCTGGTCAGCGTGCACTTAATCTCCATGGAAACTTAAAACCACACATGGCGACCACAGTGACCACTGCAACCTGCTCCCCCTACACCCTCACTATGACCCAACTGCAGCTGTAGGGTTCACACTGAGACACACTCATGAAATGACTAACCCTTTTACCCTTCCCTGTCTAAATCTGACACTCTATATTTCTCCAACTAACTCTGACTCTAATTAACTCTAACTTTCTCAGATATTTTCTAGTTGGCTCTGGCCTTCTCTATCCTGCTCAACCTCTCCGTAATCTTCTCCACTTTTAATGTGTCTTATCATAGTCCAATTTAAATGAGCCTAGCCTTCTCTAATTGACCTTAACCCTCTCTAACTGACTCTAACCTTCTCTATTTCTCTCTAACTGACTCTGACCTTCTCTGTCCCTCTTGGTCATACCTGACTTGACTTCTTGACCCACTCTAAATTTCACTCTCACTCTAAATTTCTCTGATCGTAATCTAATCTATCTATAGCTGATGCTCTTTAAGTGAGTTTAACCCTTTATATCCATCTCTTTTATTCTCTAATGGACTCAAACCTCTCTAACTGACTTCATCTCTACCCAACTCAAACCTTCCTATCCTTCTCTAACTGACTCTTCTATCTACCTTAAACTTTCTATAACTTTCTCTAACTGATTCTAAATTAGAGTAACTGACTCTGACCTTCATTAACGGTCTCTTACGTCCTACTTTGGAATCTAACATTTTTAAATGGACTGAAACTGACAGTAACCTGTAACAGTACACACTAACTGACTCAAACCTCTCCTTATCAATTCTAACTGACTCAGACTGATTTTGACCCAAGCTTCTCTGACTTTCCCTAAATATCCTAATCCTTAATTATTGCTATCCTAATCTTCCCTGACTCCCATCTTCTCCTACTGAATTGAACCACCCCTAAATGAATCTTACCCACTCTGACTGCCTTTTTAACATTCTCTAACATACCCAGAGTCAACACATCTCTAACATAACCTAATCACTCCAACTGAGTTAACCTTTTTAAAATAACATAAACTGACACTAAAGCTAACCTACTCTAACTAAATCTGATCTTCCCTATCAGAATCCAATGTTTTCTAGCCTTCCCTAACTGACTCTGTTTTCTAGTCTTCCCTAACTGACTCTATTAATCACTAAAAAGTGATTCTTAGCTTCTCTTTTTTCTCTAATTGACTAACCTGTTTATTTTCTCTAATGTTTTCTAAATGACTCTAATTGACCTTCTCTAGTTTTCTTGAATTTACTATAACCCTGTCCAGCGGCCTTTTATCTTCACCACTTTACTCTGACAGTCTCTGATCTTCTGTAATTGACTCTAGCCTTCTATGACTAACTCTGATTCCCCCTGATAAATGAAAGTCATTTCCTTGTATCCTCTTTTGATCTCCTTTAGATTATGTTGTTCCATGATAATGTATTTCATTATTTAGTGACATAAGATGATGTATATTAAACATGTTTTGATTTTTAAGTTTGAGATTTACATGCCAAGTTTTACTGGATGTATTTGGTGTATATTTACTTCCACCTAGTTTTTTGATCTACCCTAAAATGTTTTTACAGTTCACACCCATTCCAGCTGACTCCAGGTTTATCACATACTCTAACTTAACTAACTTCTCTAAATGACTCTTACTTTCTGTAACTAACTCCAATCATCAATAACTTTCTGTAATTGATCCTAATAGACAAAAGCCCTCTCTAGACTTCTCTAATTGACCCTCTCCCGCTGACTCCCAGCCTAAGCAGTGCTGATGTGCCTCAGTCAGCGTGTAGAGGCCATGTTTTGAGGGAATCATTGTGCTAGTGCATACCACACCCCCCAACTCACCCTGCCCCAGCTTATTGAATTAGCCTAAGGAGCAGTCAGGAGGAGACCGAGGCTCTGAAGTGTTTGAAGTTTACAAATCATTTTGAAGGCTTTGAGGCTTGGGGCAACCGGCTTTGATCTTTTAAATAAAAACATTTGGGAAACAAACAAACAAGCAGGAGGGAAAGAGAGAGAGCGGGAAAGGAAACAATGCATTTCTGATGGCAGCAGGGATCTATGATGACTGAGAAACCACTTCCTGACCATGATGGGAAAATTACAAAAACTCTCTGTTGTGTGTGTGCATGTCCCTTTCCTAATCTGAGGAATACATTTTGCATGTTTGGCCTGGATGTGCATCTTAGCCAGATGGCATAATGATGGTGGGGAGCATCTGATACAAAGAAGTGATTGATATCACCAGGACGGAGGACTGAACTCCAGGCCTAGGATGTTTATCAGTTGTCAGGGAAACAAACAACAGACTTGAATTCTTGATTTTGTTGTTTAAATCATAAAAACAGAAGAACAAAGAGCACTTGAGTGCTGTAATTGTTATTGGCGATACTCTGGGCTGGTTTCACTGGTGATGAGCTAGCTCTTCATAGCACTACAAGTAATCAGAAATATTCCACACAAAATTGTACAATACACATGTTTACATAAACTTTCATTATTGTAATCAATTATTCATTACTGTAATAAAGTCGAAACCGGCTAAATGATTGTTTATTTTTCCATTATTTCGTTATTTCATTATATCAACAATTCCTCTATGTGAATTGTTATTTGAAAGTAGTGCTATATTTCCAGTGTAGTACCATTAGGGTCATCACATAAATGCAATGACATCACAGTAAACTGTGGGTCCTCACAAAAGGAAAGAATTTATTTCCAGGTGAATAATGCTGCTTGCATTACAATGGTACAATATAGCTTGGTAATAATTTTGAGAACAACTAGTGTTTCACCATTTTTGAGAAATTTGATCACTGAAATATATAAATGTGGTAAACTATTTCAAATAACCATAATTTATGCAAAACCACTTATTTCCATGTTGAAATGATCATTTATCAGGCTCAGTGATAGCTTGTCACAAGTTACACAGTTTCCAGCCTTGAGCTTTAGGTTGTATGGAGATAGTAAAGTGGTAATGGAAATACTTCATGGGACGGAAAGACTTCATTCCTATTACTCCTAATAGCTAAATGACTAGCATGCTGGCCTTTACATTTTCAGGAAGAAGGCTAGGCCAGCATAGAGAATGATTTAGGTTCCACCTGCACACATTATGGTACTAAGTGCCATTAACTTGCGATTAAGCTACCACACAAACCAGTGTTAAATAGAGAAATTTAATTGGTGGAGGATTTCTGGCATGTCTCTTTTCCTTATTCATCTTGAGACCAACATGATCTGTTCAAGACCTAATGAGGTGGGAACAGGGAAGTGGAGACTTGTTACTCTGATGATAGTTGCAAAATAGATGCCAAAATGACCATTTATGACTTAACACATTAATAAGAGCCTTAAGAGTGTGATCATAATGCATAAATAAACCACTAACAACATAAACCATAAACCGCTTCCTTTTATAATGAATAAATATTAATAACCAAGCATTTATGAATTTTTCCAGAATCAAAACTGCTTTTTTAAATATTTATATATACATACATTTCTAATAAATCTCTCACAAAACTAATGTTACGCATTCTTGCATATTTTTTGCTATTTTTATTTTGATATATTTTGACATGATATGTAACCAACATTAAGATACAACTACCACTATGAGATCTTGTTTTAAATAAGGTTTTAGGCCTGTAGACTGACCTGCATCTGGTTCTTATTGGCAACAGCTCTCAAAATGATCCTATTTAGAACCAAGTCTGCTTTCTTTTACCACTGGGTTGATAAATACATTTGAAAACTGCACAAAACAGGACATAAAAATAAACAGTTAATTTTTCAAAAATTAAAAGCCTTATTAAAAAGAACTGTGGTGTGTGTTTACAATTCATGAGTGTTATTATTAGTCTGTAATGGGGCCTGGATCACCCGCATTACAAGTTGTGTAGGTTGACTGTACACTACCATTCTAAAGCTGTGAATCACTTGTAAAATAAATATTTTCATAAATAAAGTAATAATACATATTTTAATGCATTATGTACCATAATTAAGAAAAAGTATTTTCTGATATTGTAAATAATATTTCAAGACTTTTGGGAATACAAAAAAGTCACAAAATTATTCATCCTATTGTTTTAGAATCTGTAATGCTATCTTCTTCAAGAATTGACTGTCTTTGGACTGCATATTTATATTATTACAACAGAATTCGTGATTTTTGCATTTATAAATTATATACAATTCAAAATTCTTAGTTCTAAATCCTAATAAGTATCTGAAATAAAACAAGTATAAATTTAAAAAGTTCCATCAAGTCACTTTCAACTTTTGGTGACCATATACAGTACATAGCATTTCTTGATCATATCCTATTTGCTGATGAGTCTTCTGAATGGTCTTTTATTGATTCCTGTGATTGTCTAAATCTTATTGCTGGCCTCTTCCTTTCATACCCTCAACTGTTCTAGGTATAATACTCATTTCCAGTGAACTGGTTATTCTCATAAACTGTCCAAAAGCACTGCGGTCTGAGCTTTGAGTGAGATGGAAGGCCTAATTTAGTTAAACTGTGTTCTAGGGTTAGGGTTAGTTGTTCTGTGTTCTTGTCGTCCACTCTTAAGCTCTCCAGCATCATTGCCAACATCAAGGGCCCCCATATCTATCTACTTATTTAATTTTCGATTTGTACATCCATTAAGAACTAGAGAAATTACCATAGCCTGGACAACCCTGACAGTTTATGGTTTCACTCTCCTTGATAACCTTCCTTAGAAGATCATTTAGGTCTCCTTATTGGCTATGAGATTTCCCTCATATCTTCTGCATATTGATGGTTATTGATGTTTCTTCCACCACTCTTGAATCCTCAGCCATCTTCTTCGAGTCCAGCTTTTATATTACATGATGACGTTCAGCTGAACAGATTTAGTGGTGAAGGGCTCGGTACTATTGGTTTTATATTATCTTCAAAAAACCCATTCAAATGTCCGAGTGTTTTTAAACACAATGAATTTTGCTGTTACCTTTAATCCACTTCTCTGCTGTCTGTCACCAACACACACAGCCAATCAACAGTCACTTCTTACGCTTGTTACTGCTTACTCCTCCCTCCTCTCTCTCAGAGCTGTATTGGAAGTGGCGTGTGGCACTTTGATAAAGTGGATCTGGTTTCTGCAGGGCAGTTTCAGACCGCCCCTCGGCGCCAAACACACCGCCAGTTCATATGATTTACATCTGCTCTGGGAAAAGTGTGTGTGTGTGTATGTGTGTGTGTGTGTGTGTATGTGTGTGTGTGTGTGTATGTGTGTGTGTGTGTGTGTGTGTGTGTGCGTGAGTAGAAGGTGGGGGGTACATGAAAATGGGAACCAGCAGCAAAGTGTCCTGAATGTTAACTCAGAGCTTTCATCATGGCTGTGGACTCCAGGCGAAGTAATCTACTGTAAACAGTCCGATTGGCTCCATCAGCAATAACTAAGCTGGTTCAGAAACTGTCCTCCTACTGCAGCACATACCCTTCACTCTCTCTCTCACAGATATCAAACAAACACGTAACCCAAACACACAGTCAGCGTACGCAGACACCGCATCAGCTGAGCAGCAGACCAAACATCAGTTGTGCAGATCCCCAGCAGGTCAGCTGCTAGTGTTTGGCTCCGTCTGGGTTTGT
>JAMWET010007186.1:10000-12500 GCA_024036415.1 Prochilodus magdalenae | reverse complement strand
AATTTCAGAATCACCAGATTTCACTTCTGACTACTCGTAGAGAAACTGTATCACAGCCTGCCTTAAATAGTGTTGGAGATCAGTGCAGTCTGACCATAGCACTCGCCTCGTAACTCGTAACCGGTAGTTTGAGCTTTATGGTGTGGTGGATCTGGCAGTGTGTGGATGTGTTGATGTGGCTCAAAGTACCACTTACACACAGACGCACACTATCAGAAGCTAGCTTTCATAATTCATAAAGAATTGTTTCATAATTACCAAATACCAAGTTTGCATTGTGTCCTAGGTCTTGTGGGCTATGTTATGTTTGTGGTGGGACACAGGCTAACTTAGTGAATTGCTGAAAAGTTGTAGTTACTGAAATATGTTTAGTAGGCCGACTTGGCAGATGTAGAATATGGTATGTAGTACAGCATGCACTGAACCGTACAATCAATTATTCAATCTGTAGATACTTATATATAACTGCTTATGTGTACCTCACAGTACACTGCACACATCACTTTCAGGGCATGTCTTTGAGAAACTCTTGACACTAGACCTTATAGTAAATTCATGTTCTATTCAAATGAACACACAGAACTGGACTACACTGTACCTGAAGTTTGGACTATGCTTGTGCGGAAGTGTTAAAGCCTAACTCTAATGTGTGTTAATCTGTAAATGGTCAAGAGCAGCCCACAGGTCCAGTCCTCCACACTGCGAAACAGAGATTTTTGCTTTTGACCATCTCGTTATGCTTTGCCTTGTTTTTAAAGTATTATATTTCAATTATTTATTAATTGTTTTTATTAATTAATAATATGTTTGGCTCCATAGAGACTTTTTCTAGTGCATTCTTCACTCCTATAACTGAGGAATAACATGGGCACTCAGCATTTTAATCTTTGTAGATGCTAAAGCTGTGTATCCTAGGTTAAGATTCATTTTATGACGTTAATGTATGGAGACAACTTTCACTCTCTCTCTCGCACCACAGGCAGACGGCTGCACCATGTAGGACTACATGCACACAGACTGTTACAATGACTGTCCTTAACACCACGTCACCGTCACCTGAGAGACACTACTTCTGTATATGTAGCTTAATAAAAAAATTAAAATAATAAATATTGATCATATCAGTCTAACTGTATCATCAGTTATTGATCCTGGTAACTTTATCTTCCTTCCCAACACACCTGCACCCCCACACCTCCTTCTGGGAGCAGCTGTTCTTTTTATGGTAAGAGTCTGTATTAATGTGTGTATAAATATAAAAGGCATATGAATAATTTAAATATTAATTTCATGACTCCATGTATATGTCATTAAGGGTGTGTGTGGGAAATGTGCAGTCGTTGTGTTTACTCCTAGAAACGTCTGTGTTTTTGTTCAGTATGATTGTACTTTCTTAAACGCTGTCTGGCTCCAGCAAGTGTTTGTCTGTCTGTGGGTATATGTACGTGTGTCTGTGTGTGTGTCTGGCTGCCTGTCTGTGATGTGTGTAATTATTTCGTCTGCTCACATTTAGCCTGTCAGGTAATGAGGATTGTAATGAGCGTGTATAAGTATGTGTGTGTGTGTGTGTGCGCGCGAGTGTGTGTGTGTGTGCGCGAGTGTGTGTGTGCGTGTGTGTGTGCGCGAGTGTGTGTGTGTGTGTGCGCGAGTGTGTGTGGTGTGTTTAGCGTTTGGGAAATGTTAGACCACAGATAGTTACAGAGAGATTTAATGAGAGAGCAACCAGGCACACACACACACACACACACACACACTCACACACACACACACACACACACACACACACCATGATAATGAGCAAGATGAGGGAGGAGTAGCTGGAGTTCATTTCTCAGGAAGTATGGGTGTATGGGTGTGTGTGTGTGCGAGCGCGCGCGCGTATGTGCGCCTAAGGCCTCTACTGGTGCCGCTCAGTCTCACCTGTACAGGTGAACCCTGTACCACACCGCAGGGCACACACACACACACACACACACACACACACACACACACACACACACACACATACACACATACATACACGTATTCACACACTTGCTTATAGAATATCACTTATACAGCACTGTGCAAAAGTTAAAGGCCACCTGGTATGTACACTTATTCATGTATTCATGTTTCAGGAGATAATTCTGAGATTAGATAGAAGATCATTCACCTGCGTCACTAATGAAGAAAGTCAGGAGTATTTTAAAGTAGAGATTACCAAAACTGTCATCATCATATATACGTTATATATACGCCGATCTAAAATTATCCACAGGTGTTTCTAATGTTTAATGCTAAGCTGTAAAGGAGCCTTTTAGCCAAGACAAAAACTACCCAACATTTAGTCAAGACAGTCAAAAACTACCCAACATTTAATCAAGACAGTCAAAAACTACCCAACATTTAATCAAGACAGTCAAAAACTACCCAACATTTAGTCAAGACAGTCAAAAACTACCCAACATTTAATCAAGACAGTCAAAAACTACCCAACATTTAGTCAAGACAGTCAAAA
>JAMWET010007186.1:0-5000 GCA_024036415.1 Prochilodus magdalenae | reverse complement strand
TCAGCAGTGGTCTATTAACATTATAGAGGCTGTGGCTTATGTGTACAGGCCCTTATAGCATTAGGGACACTTATGGCACCCAGAAGTGAGATTAAAATCCTTAGGATTATTCAAAAAGCCTCCAAGTGTTTAGATTATTGATCAAGGGCCTGAGACAGACATGCGTACCGAGTTTCATTGAGATTGACCTTTGACCCTTGCTTTTATAAGCTGTTATTTCTGAACGAATAGGTCAAAATAGCAGAGCAGTAGTCCATTTTCTGACACAACATATAATTACAAAGTTGTGCAGGACCTAGAGTTGAATCAACGGACATCAGGAGGTCGTTAATAGGCTGTGTAATAACATTGTAATAAGTGTTTTAGTGATTTTAAGTGTTTTTAGGTGCTATAGCGCCCCTTAAAGTCCAAGCTGCACCACTTTTTGTACATGTCATCAGAGTCATAGTTGCCACATGAGTTGATCTGAGTAAAGACTGAGGAGTTATAGCAATATAGGCCGTGCATTCCAAGGCCGAAGTGGTTTGTTGATTTATAGAAGCCATGTGTAGTACAAAAGTAAACTTTTTTTTGATGCTTATTTACCTAGAGACTCCACAGAGTATTTTAAGACCAGTTGGAATGGGGCTATGGTAAAAATCCAGGGACTAGTTCAAAAAGTAGCATTTTTAAACCTTTAATGATTAAAAAATAACTATGCATTTTTTTAATACAATTCTATTTACAAAGTTGTTTGGAATACTCGAGTGCATGAGGGGAATGCATTTGTTTGACATTAGGTTGAATTTTGTATGAGATACACCCGATTTTCCAAAATAGCGCCACCTAGTGGCCAAATCTTTTGAAAATTTATTGGCTGTTGCAAAGTCCCTCCAAAGACATACCAGTGAAGTTTCATGCTGATTGGTTAATGTTAAGCCTGTCAAATGCCTGCTGAAAGCCTATTGGCCAATGGCCTCCATAATTTTTTATGTATCAAATCGTCCTTAAAGATTCACTTATAGACTGTGTCAAAGATGATGCGTGCAAAGTTTCAGCTTGATCGGACTTACGGTTGCTGAGAAACAGTTATGTAGCATTTATAGCGCCCCCTATATATGTAATTGCGCCAAACTTGATAGGCCACCTCAGAATCATGTCCTGAACCAAATGCCAAAGTTTCAATTTTTTTGGATGAAGCATGTTAGAGTTACAGAATTTTTAATTAATTAAGTATTTTCTCGATAGGGTTCATTTGCATATGGCGGCCATTTTGTTTACAAAAGTCAATTGAGGCCTTTTGGACGAGCAAGGCCTCACAAGGCCTAAAGCAGTTCGGACCTTGTTTCTAGATCTTTCAAGATAATACAGGCTTTAAAGCTTAGGCAGCTCTCCTGTCGTGTGGCACCATGTCATTCCTTTGTATCTGGCTCCATCAAGTGGTGAGAAGGAGAGCTGTTGTCTAGAGCCTTGGTTTTTATGCTGTAATTTCTGAACGAATAGGTCAAAATAGCAGAGCAGTAGTCCATTTTCTGACACAACATGTAATTACAAAGTTGTGCAGGACTGAGAGCTGAATCAAATGACATCAGAGGTTTGGCTATAGCTTGTGTAATAACATTGTAATAAGCGTTTTAGTGATTTTACATGTTTTTAGAAGCTATAGCGCCCCCTAAAGGCCTATCTGCACGAACCTTTGTACATCTCAACAGAGTCTTAGTTGCCACATGTCTGTAAAATACTAAGTTGATCTGAGTAAAGACTGAGGAGTTATAGCAATATAGGCCGTGCATTCCAAGGCCGAAGTGGTTTGTTGATTTATAGAAGCCATGTTAAGTACAAAAGTAAACTTTTTTTTGATGCTTATTTACCTAGAGACTCCACAGAGTATTTTTAGACCAGTTTGGAATGGCTATGGTAAAAATCCAGGGACTAGTTCAAAAAGTAGCATTTTTAAACCTTTAATGATTAAAAAATAACTATGCATTTTTTTAATACCATTCTATTTACAAAGATGTTTGGAATACTCGAGTGCATGAGGGGAATGCATTTGTTTGACATTAGGTTGAATTTTGTATGAGATACACCCGATTTTACAAAATAGCGCCACCTAGTGGCCAAATCTTTTGAAAATTTATTGGCTGTTGCAAAGTCCCTCCAAAGACATACCAGTGAAGTTTCATGCTGATTGGTTAATGTTAAGCCTGTCAAAATTGCCTGCTGAAAGCCTATTGGCCAATGGCCTCCATAATTTTTTTATGTATCAAATCGTCCTTAAAGATTCACTTATAGACTGTGTCCAAAGATGATGCGTGCAAAGTTTCAGCTTGATCGGACTTACGGTTGCTTTTGAGAAAACAGTTATGTAGCATTTATAGCGCCCCCCTATATGTGTAATTGCGCCAAACTTGATAGGGCCGCACCTCAGAATCATTCCCTGAACCAAAAATTCCAAAGTTTCAAATTTTTTGGATGAAGCATGTTAGAGTTTACAGAATTTTTAATTAATTAAGTATTTTTCTCGATAGGGTTTCATTTGCATATGGCGGCCATTTTGTTTACAAAAGTCGACATGTTTGTGATAGATTTTTATGATCAGGGTCTGGAGAATTTTTTTTGAGATTTTTTTCAGAATTTTTGGGCTTAAAACCCTAAGACTAGTTCGCAAAAAGTAGGTTTTACATATTATGGCCTAATTAGAAAAGATCTAAGTAGGGCGGAGCTTAATGGTCCAAAATGGCAAAGTGGATAGGTTTTGACCCAAGGAACCTGGGAAAATGTCATTTTGTCTGGCAAAATTTGGTTTTAGGAGTTATAGGCCAAAACGTGGTTTTGCTTTGCTGTAGCGCCCCCTTGAGGCCAGTTTGGTGCCATTCGTTGTGGCTGAGTCATTTCACCCCTACTGTACCTTCAGTCCAAGTTTGGTCCTTCTGGGCCTTACGGCCTATTCTGCCCGTTTGCGTTTCAGCCGAGAAAGAAGAAAATAAATAATAAATAATAGCCGCAAGCGGCAATTGAGGGTCCTAGCACCGTCATAAGTCCACTGAGGCCTTTTGGACCAGCAAGGCCTCACAAGGCCTAAAGCACAGTTTCGGACCTTGTTTCTAGATCTATCAAGATAATACAGGTTTTAACAGCTCAGGCAGTTTTCATGTCATTAGGAACCATGCCATTTTTTTTTGTATTTATCAAAAAAAGGAACATCTCACTTTCAGCTCAGTGCTGTAGAGGCCCCACTGAGAACTGTTTCATGCTGCTTCTAAACCCTTGAGGCCTCAGAAGGCCCTAAAAAGCAGTTTGGACCTTGTTTACAGACAGAGAGGTAAAACTTATAGGAAGTGGGAGTTCATCTTCAGGTCTTCATTCACCATAAATAATCAGCAGTGGTCTATTAACATTATAGAGGCTGAGGCTTATGTGTACATGCCCCTTATAGCATTAGGGACTATTGTGGCACACAGAAAGCGAAAAAAAAGACCTTAGATTAATTCAGAAAGCCTCTAAGTATTAAGATCATTGATCAGGGGCCTGAGACAGGAGATGTGTACCAAGTTTCACTGAGATTGACCTTTGAGCCTTGGTTTTATAAGCTTTTATTTCTGAACTAATAGGTCAAAATAATAGCAGAGCAGTAGTCCATTTTCTGACACGACATGTAATTACAAAGTTGTGCAGGACTGAGAGCTGAATCACACGGACATCATAGAGTTTTGGCTATAGATTGTGTAATAACATTGTAATAAAGCATTTTAGTGATTTTTAGTGTTTTTTAAGTGCTATAGCGCCCCCTAAAGGCCAAAACTGCCCAATTCCTTGTACATCTCAACAGAGTATTGGTTTGTACATGCCTGTAAAGTATTGAGTCGATCTAAGTAAAGGCTGCAGAGTTATAGCAATATAGGCTGTAAATTCCAAGGCCAAGGTGGTTTGTTGCTTTTATAGAAGCCATGCTAAGTACAAAATTCAACTTTTTTTTTGTTGATAATTATTTACCTAGAGACTCCAAAGAGTAATTTTAAGGCCAGTTGTGGAATGGCTATGATCAAAAGTCCAGAGACTAGTTCGAAAAAAGTAGCATGTTGTAAACCTGTTAAAGATTAAAAAATAATTATACATTTTTTAAACACAATTGTATTTACAAAAAGTTTTTTGGAATAGTCCAGTGCATGACGCAAAATGCATTTGTTATGAGATTAGGTTGATTATTTTGTTTCGAAGATAGATATACCTGTATTTGTCCAAAATAGCGCGAACCTCAGTGGTCCAAATCTTTTGAAATTTTACTGGTCTGTTGACAATTGTCCCTCTACACATATACCAGTCACGTTTCATCGCTGATTGGTTTTAATGTTAAGCCTATATTCAAATAGCTGCGGAAAGCTATTGGCGAAGGGAGGCCAGAAAAGGGGAAGGGAGCATACAGCGGCCTGAAAAGGAACTGAGAGACGGGGGCAAAAGGGAAGCGGGCAAAGGGGCAGCGCGAGCGGACCGAGCTGGGGGCCCGGAGAAACAGGGAGGGCAGCCGGGAGAGGGCGCCCCCGATGAGAAGGGGAAGGTCGCCAAAGCGCGCCAGGTAGGCCACGGCAGAAGCAGGTCGGAACCATAAAGGCCACATTTTAGGGGAAAAGGTGGGAGGAGGGAGAGAATGTTGAGGGAAAGAAGTGGTGGTATGAAGGAAGGATCTTTATAAAAAAGGGGTAAGTGGAAGAGGACGGAACGAGCAGTGGTGTAAAAAAAGGAGGAGAATGGGTGGCGAAATTGAGGGAGGGTGAAGGGTACGACGAGAAGGTTGAGATGTGGGTGAAGAATTGTGGGCCGTAAAAAAAGAAAGTAATAGGTAGAAAAAGTAGTGTTTTGAAGATTATGATAATTAGAAAAAGATACTAAGGTAGATGGGAGCTAATGGTACAAATGGACAAAGGAGTGATAGGTTTATAGCAAGGAACAGGGAAAAATTTAATTTGTCGCAAATGTGTTTGTTAGTAGTCATAACCAAAACGTTTTTTCTTCCTCTCTCCCCC
>JAMWET010007185.1:0-34717 GCA_024036415.1 Prochilodus magdalenae | reverse complement strand
CTGGGAAAGCATTGGAAACATCCACAACCACAGACCAAAAACTAGCCACAAGTCATGATGTCTAGCCATGATCTTGGCACAGTCATGAAACTTCATTTTCTCCCTCCCCTTAAAATCACCCCAGTGATGGTACATTCCCCCGACACTGTAAGGGAGAGCAGACAACCAGACACAGGTTCGCTGAGAATCACTTTAATGTCGGTCTGTAGTTGGTGCCAAATGATAATGTTAGGAAAGCCAGTACGAACCCGCATGGTTAATCTGGTTAGTGCTGGTTAGCGGTTCCTAGCAGGGACGACAGTGTGCTGTTGGAAGCTCCTAAGGCTGACAGACTTTGGACATTCATTTGAACTCATAACTGTAACTCATGCTGCCTTTGGCCACTGTACAGATAATATCAACGTGAATGCCGTACGCCACCTCCGAGGTGCAGGTACCCAGGTGGGTGTCGTAGCTGAGGCCCTTGTCCCACACCTCCAGCTTCAAGATCTCGCTGCGACCGCAGTCGAGGAAGTAGAATTCGGCAGTCCATATCGGGTTGCTGTTGTCCTTGTTGGACTCAGTAGTGCCGCCGAAGGAGGAGCCACACCAGACTTTCAGGTAGGGGCCCTGGCTGCCCACGGTGTCACCTTTCAAGCTATGGCCTTGCATGCCCCACACATGGACAAGAGCATCGGTGAGGCCCAGGTGAGCCACTAGGACCAGGATGGCCACACACATCAGACGGGGGGTCATGGCGATGGCTTCATCTGGGGACAATAAAGGTGAAACAGTCAATGGGACAGAGCCGGGCTGTTGTAAGGAGCTCTGAACACAATCTACCTACTAAACACCTGATTACAGTGCAGTCAACACTTATCATACACCTCATATCAGATGTCTGGTACAAACTACACCCAACCTCCAGGTACGTCAATAAGAACCGTGTAACTGATCAGAGAGTAAAGCTCACCTGAGTTCTGTGGAGCTTGTATGGGAAAATGCTTCACTGAGTCGGAATTTCTGGGGAATATGATCCGTACACCAACCTTGAAATTATCAGCTGAGCTAAATATAGTTTTAATTGCTCCTGTTTGAATAAAGTTACAGTTTGACTAATGTTATCAGGTCAGATTAAAACCTCTCAGTTAAATCTAACTTAAAAAAAAAATTCTTGATCTAAATTGTGACTAGTGAAAACATATGGAGTCAAGAGGTGGATCAGTTGAGCAGTGACACTCCATTAAACTAGAAATAATAACATAATGCTATATACAATATTAATTATAATATAATACTGTTCTACTAATACTAGTTCCTTTTCAGACAGATATGTAAATGATTACAGGTGTGATCTGGCTATGTGAGAGAACAGAGCCCAGACAGACCCCCAGTAGAGAGGATTGTTTGATCCACTTATAAACATGAGCAGCTCCCACACTTTCCTTGTCTGCCATCCAGACCCGGGTGGAACCTTCATCACACAGCTCGTGTTCCTGCCCGGGCCCTTGTCTCTGTTCAGATGCTTAGTTGAAGGAAATCTAGTGTCACAGTGTCCAGTTCATGTTCTGCCATAGACAGCAAGCCACCGTCGCCTTCGTTTGCAGGGGTGTCTTTAGATGGTTTGCGGCGTTTAGAGACGAATCCAGGATCTGTTTGGGATCCGACTAGGGTTGGGTTTGAGTATGGAGACCTTGTGTGAGCACTTCAGTCCTCCCTTTGCTGTGGAGCGACACACTGCCCCAACAGCTGATGTGAAGACCTGGGAGCCATGGGATTTGACAGTCGGTCTCCCCTAGTAGTGATACGAAGGATGATAACAGCTCAGCGATATGTGCAGGACATCCTCCGGGCCAGGACTTCCGACTGGCATTTTTCAGCAGGATAATCCCCCACACACAGCAAGGGTCTCCCAGGAATGTCTCTCTCAGATTGCAACACCTCCTTGGCCTGCCCAGTCACCGGAATTATGGCAAAGGTATGGGACCAACTGGGACAACGACTACAGGAAGCTACAAGTGTGCAGGATCTACAGGCCCAGCAGCAACATATGTGGGCAAATGTGCTGGAGGATGCCATACGGAACATGTATGCCTCCATGGCAACCGTATCTCATGTTGTATCCAGGCTAGAGGCGTCCCACAGGGCTACATTCACTTATACAGTTTCCTCCAA
Source organism: Prochilodus magdalenae (assembly GCA_024036415.1). Taxonomy (NCBI): domain Eukaryota; kingdom Metazoa; phylum Chordata; class Actinopteri; order Characiformes; family Prochilodontidae; genus Prochilodus; species Prochilodus magdalenae. The sequence continues at coordinate 32,563 of JAMWET010007185.1, read as the reverse complement.
TAACGTTATCCTCTCACTCTAATACTGATATCACTTACTTATATCATCATCTTACTTATATCATCATCATCATCTTATACCATCATCATCATCATCTTATATCATCATCATCATCACCATCTTATACCATCATCATCATCATCATCATCATCTTATATCATCATCATCATCTTATACCATCATCATCATCATCATCATCATCTTATATCATCATCATCATCATCATCTTATATCATCATCATCATCTTATATCATCATCATCATCTTATACCATCATCATCATCATCATCATCATCTTATATCATCATCATCATATATCATCATCATCATCATCTTATACCATCATCATCATCATCATCATCATCTTATATCAACATCATCATATATCATCATCATCATCATCTTATACCATCATCATCATCTTATACCATCATCATCTTATATCATCATCATCATATATCATCATCATCATCTTATACCATCATCATCATCATCTTATATCATCATCATCATATATCATCATCATCATCATCTTATATCATCATCATCATATATCATCATCATCATCATCTTATACCATCATCATCATCATCTTATATCATCATCATCATCATCATCATCATCACCATCATCATCATCATCATCATCATCATCATCATCTTATACCATCATCATCATCATCTTATATCATCATCATCATCATCATCATCATCTTATATCATCATCATCATCATCATCATCTTATACCATCATCATCATCTTATACCATCATCATCATCATCATCATCCTATACCATCATCATCATCATCTTATACCATCATCATCTTCATCATCTTACTTATATCATCATCATCATCTTATATCATCATCATCATCATCATCTTATACCATCATCATCATCATCATCATCATCATCTTATACCATCATCATCTTCATCATCTTACTTATATCATCATCATCATCTTATATCATCATCATCATCATCATCTTATACCATCATCATCATCATCATCATCATCATCTTATACCATCATCATCATCATCATCATCTTATACCATCATCATCATCATCATCATCATCATCATCTTATATCATCATCATCATCATCATCATCTTATACCATCATCATCATCATCATCATCATCTTATATCATCATCATCATCATCTTATATCATCATCATCATCATCATCATCATCTTATACCATCATTATCATCTTATACCATCATCATCATCATCATCATCTTATATCATCATCATCTTATACCATCATCATCATCATCATCTTATACCATCATCATCATCATCATCTTATACCATCATCATCTTATACCATCATCATCATCATCATCATTTTATATCATCATCATCATCATCATCATCTTATATCATCATCATCATCATCATCATCATCTTATACCATCATCATCATCATCATCATCATCATCATCATCTTATATCATCATCATCATCTTATACCATCATCATCTTATACCATCATCATCATCATCATCATCATCTTATATCATCATCATCTTATACCATCATCATCATCATCATCTTATACCATCATCATCATCATCATCTTATATCATCATCATCATCATCTTATATCATCATCATCTTATACCATCATCATCATCTTATACCATCATCATCATCATCATCATCATCATATATCATCATCATCATCATCATCATCTTATACCATCATCATCATCATCATCTTATACCATCATCATCATCATCATCATCATCTTATACCATCATCATCATCATCATCTTATATCATCATCATCATCTTATACCATCATCATCATCATCATCATCTTATACCATCATCATCATCATCATCATCATCATCTTATATCATCATCATCATCATCATCATCATCTTATACCATCATCATCATCATCATCTTATATCATCATCATCATCATCATCATCATCATCATCTTATACCATCATCATCATCATCATCTTATATCATCATCATCATCTTATACCATCATCATCATCATCATCATCATCATCATCTTATATCATCATCTTATACCATCATCATCATCTTATACCATCATCATCATCATCATCATCATCATCATATATCATCATCATCATCATCATCATCATCTTATACCATCATCATCATCATCATCATCATCATCATCATCTTATACCATCATCATCATCATCATCTTATATCATCATCATCATCTTATACCATCATCATCATCTTATACCATCATCATCATCATCATCATCTTATACCATCATCATCATCTTATATCATCATCATTATCATCATCATCATCATCTTATACCATCATCATCATCATCATCTTATATCATCATCATCATCATCATCATCTTATACCATCATCATCATCATCATCTTATATCATCATCATCATCTTATACCATCATCATCATCATCATCTTATACCATCATCATCATCATCATCATCATCATCATCATCATCATCATCATCATCATCATCTTATATCATCATCATCATCATCTTATACCATCATCATCATCATCATCATCATCTTATATCATCATCATCATATATCATCATCATCATCATCTTATACCATCATCATCATCTTATACCATCATCATCTTATATCATCATATATCATCATCATCATCTTATACCATCATCATCATCATCATCATCTTATATCATCATCATCATATATCATCATCATCATCATCTTATATCATCATCATCATATATCATCATCATCATCATCTTATACCATCATCATCATCATCTTATATCATCATCATCATCATCATCATCACCATCATCATCATCATTATCATCATCATCATCATCTTATACCATCATCATCATCATCTTATATCATCATCATCATCATCATCATCATCTTATATCATCATCATCATCTTATACCATCATCATCATCTTATACCATCATCATCATCATCATCATCCTATACCATCATCATCATCATCTTATACCATCATCATCATCATCATCATCATCATCATCTTATACCATCATCATCTTCATCATCTTACTTATATCATCATCATCATCTTATATCATCATCATCATCATCATCTTATACCATCATCATCATCATCATCATCATCATCTTATACCATCATCATCATCATCATCATCTTATACCATCATCATCATCATCTTATATCATCATCATCATCATCATCTTATACCATCATCATCATCATCATCATCATCATCTTATATCATCATCATCATCATCTTATATCATCATCATCATCATCATCATCTTATACCATCATTATCATCATCATCATCATCATCATCTTATATCATCATCATCATCATCTTATATCATCATCTTACTTATATCATCATCATCATCTTATATCATCATCATCATCTTATACCATCATCATCATCATCATCTTATATCATCATCATCTTATACCATCATCATCATCATCATCTTATACCATCATCATCATCATCATCATCATCTTATACCATCATCATCATCATCATCTTATACCATCATCATCTTATACCATCATCATCTTATACCATCATCTTATATCATCATCATCATCATCATCATCATCTTATATCATCATCATCATCATCATCATCATCATCATCATCATCATCTTATACCATCATCATCATCATCATCATCATCATCATCTTATATCATCATCATCATCTTATACCATCATCATCTTATACCATCATCATCATCATCATCATCATCTTATATCATCATCATCTTATACCATCATCATCATCATCATCTTATACCATCATCATCATCATCATCATCTTATATCATCATCATCATCATCTTATATCATCATCATCTTATACCATCATCATCATCTTATACCATCATCATCATCATCATCATCATCATCATCATCATCATATATCATCATCATCATCATCATCATCTTATACCATCATCATCATCATCATCTTATACCATCATCATCATCATCATCATCATCTTATACCATCATCATCATCATCATCTTATATCATCATCATCATCTTATACCATCATCATCATCATCATCATCTTATACCATCATCATCATCATCATCATCATCATCATCTTATATCATCATCATCATCATCATCATCATCTTATACCATCATCATCATCATCATCTTATATCATCATCATCATCATCATCATCATCTTATACCATCATCATCATCATCTTATACCATCATCATCATCATCATCATCTTATACCATCATCATCATCATCATCATCATCATCATCATCATCTTATATCATCATCATCTTATACCATCATCATCATCATCATCATCATCATCATATATCATCATCATCATCATCATCATCATCATCTTATACCATCATCATCATCATCATCTTATACCATCATCATCATCATCATCATCATCATCATCATCTTATACCATCATCATCATCATCATCTTATATCATCATCATCATCTTATACCATCATCATCATCATCATCATCTTATACCATCATCATCATCTTATATCATCATCATTATCATCATCATCATCATCTTATACCATCATCATCATCATCATCTTATATCATCATCATCATCATCTTATACCATCATCATCATCATCATCTTATATCATCATCATCATCTTATACCATCATCATCATCATCATCTTATACCATCATCATCATCATCATCATCATCATCATCTTATATCATCATCATCATCATCTTATACCATCATCATCATCATCATCTTATATCATCATCATCATCATCATCATCATCATCATCATCTTATATCATCATCATCATCATCATCATCTTATATCATCATCATCATCATCATATGATTGATATCATATCATTAACATTCACACCTAGAGAGTTTCATTCGATTCCAGCAGCTCCATCTTGGTGTGTTATGGTTTTTGTTAATGAGTAGAATTGGACTGAATTAACCTGAGGAAGTGTTTCCTATTGGGGTCATCATGTTCTGAAAGCCACTGTCATCCCACAATTCAATTCAGTTTCCTTGCTGCTCTTTCTTTCTATATTTTTCTATATTTATGTATGTCTTATGTAAGTATTGCTGTCTGGGTGTAACTGGGTCTCTGAGAACTACAATTTCGTTCCACCCCATGTACCACATGTGATGTGAATGACAATAAAGTCTCCTTGAATGTAAATCTCCTGTCTCATGTAACCATGGCTGTATGAGGACATCAACAATAGACCTGATTATATATATTATATAAATCAGCTGTGGCTGTGTTATAACTATCTATTATAGATAGCTAGTGTAACGCTCCAGTGCTTACAGGTTTACAGATGCACACAGGTCAATCACATGGTGCACACTTTGGTGTCCTCTACAGATCCATCATATTCCTGCTAAAAGACTGAAAACATATACGACATACATCACATCATTCTAAAATACCACCAGAATGACATTTTAGACACGCCTCCCAGAAAAACACCAACACTATCAGTTATGAGATGCAGTTATGTCTCTTCAGTGAACATATGAATGTTTCCAATACATAAGCTGTGAAAACGAGCTAATCTGTGGCCATGACTTACGACAATGCTTATGAACAACATCAGGTTGTACAATTTAATAATGCGTGTGAAAGAGGTAGTTGTGGAAACAAGGCAGTTAAGTTGTGGCCACAACTTAATAATTCATGGGAACTGGATAATGAAGTTAATGCGATTAGGTTGTGGCCACAAGTTAGTAAGGTGTCAGAGCGAGATAATGCAGACCTAACTTCCTTCAGGTCACGGAGTGGTCATCTGAAAAGCCAAGCTACAGTTGATCCTGGTCTCAGCTCAGGCTCAACCTCAGTCACTCTTCCATTTTCTTGTGCTATCTCGTTGAAAGACCCCTAAATGTTTTGGGGACAGTAAATTAGAAATTAGAAATGTAAGGATTAATAAGAGGATCATTTAGTACACATTTCAAGATTAGGTGGGATTTGGGTGGGCCCATTATTGGGTTAGGATAGGGAGGTGACATATTACCTAGATGGGCTTCTTCCCTTAAGGTTCCCAATTTGATACTATCACTGACAGTCTGGCGCGACACCATTGCAGTATTTGGTGACACTGATGTGGTGTTAAGGGCAGTCATTGTAACGGTCTGTGTGTAGTCCTGCGTCGTGAAGCCGTCTGCCAATGGGGCTACACTAACAGGATGCTTATGAACAAGATCAAGTTGTGGGTGAAAGAGATAGCTGTGGAAACAAGGCTGTTAAGTTGTGGCCACAACTTAATACATGGGAACTGGATAATGAAGTTAATACGATTAAGTTGTGGCCACAAGTTAGTGAGGTGTGAGGGTGAGATAATGTATACGGGAAGGTGATATAAAAACGCAGATGAAACATAGAGGACGTTTAAACCAGCAGGATGACCGGCAAATCAAACGGCAGCTTGCTGGCTGAACTGGTTGTACTCATTGCTGTCAGTGTGAAATGTTCCATGTTGAATCAACACAAAGATTAAAAAAGGAACTCGCCTAATTTAGTTTTTCCCACACTACGTCGTTCTTAGAAAGAGAAATACACGGTGTGGAAATAGCCTGTTCTGGGATGTGAAAGGGACGTGCAGCAGGAGCTCCGGTTCTAGGTGTACTATAAAGGTACATGTTCAAATCTAGAAAGGAGTATTCGGTTCAACCGCGGTAACAATCGGGCTGCTTTCCCAGGAGTGAGCTAGCTAATAACGCCCTACCTGTCCAACAGAACCAAAGGAAATTCAGCCATCCTAAATTCCTTCAGGTCACGTCATCTGAAAAGCCAAGCGAAAGCTGATCCTGGTCTTAGCTCAGACTCGACCTCAGTCACTCTTCGTTAATCTTGTGCTGATGAACTGTGCTATCTCGTTAAAAGGCCCTTCAGTTGCGCGTATGTATAGGTAGAGCTCCAAATGAAACTGGAGGTGGGATATTTAGATTTAGGTCTAAAGTACACAACACTGCTGTGGGCTTTTGGGAACACCGGCAGTTTTAACAAACGTATCTTTCAGACTGCAGCTTTAACAACGTTTCCATTGTCTGACGACAAAAAATCTAATTAGCCTTCCTCTAAAAGTTTCGGGGCTGTAAATTAGAAATTTAAGGGTTAATAAGAGGATTCAGAGTCATTTGTTATTCGTTTCAAGAGGGTGGGCCCATTATTGGATTAGGATCGGGAGGTGACATATTACCCAGATGGGCTTCTTCCCTTGAGGTTTCGGGAATTTGATAGATACTATGACTGGCACAACACCATTGCAATCTTTGACAATGTTAATGTGGTGTTAAGGGCAGTCACCTGGTGTCCAGTCAGGCTCCCTGTATCTAAACCCCATTCAAACACTTCCTGGTTGTGAAGTTTTTCCAACCTTGTTAGCAACTGCTTGTGTTTTCAGACTCTGGCTTCGTCCCTCTTTGTTCTAGACCTTCTCCTTTCCGGCTTCTCCTCCCCGACCATCCCCTCGCCTAGCCCTTGTCTACCTCGCTGCTTGTTTATCCTGGTTCTGACCTCTGCCTGCCCCTTCCCCTTTCATGTTGAGTCGTGTGTTGTTGCTTTGTTGAACTGCCCTGTTGTTTAATAAAGCCTACTGGACTTTTAGCTTTGCTCACGTCGGTCCGAGTTCTTCTGCAGTCAAGTGCAGATTTATTACTCAAAACTCAAAGCCAAAACAAGCCGGGTCAAAACCAGACAATCCATCCAAAAATCCAACAAGAGTTTTGCCAGAACACAATCCAAAACTCAGACATGATAAACCAAAGCAAAGAATCATAACCAGAGTAGAAAATGCCAACACAAGACTTCACAAACAACACTGAGCAGAATGGAGTCTTATATATACAAGATGGCTGCTGATTACAATCAGGTGTGACTACAAGGGCTAGAAATCAAGAGGGCACGCCCTCTGTAGGCAAGGAGGGGAAACAGCAGGAGGAGATGTGAGAATAAAAATAAAACAGACTGTTTAACCCATCCCCATTAGACGTTCTACTTGTGTCCGATTCTCAGGTTATATAAGGAAACTGATTGGACTGCAGATTCTGTCAATACAAGCAAAACCAGTCACTGCCCACAGAGTAGTAGAGCAAGGAACCGCCTAGGCTGTTACTATAGCACATAAAGGTAGATTTACATGGGGCATTAATAACTTACTACTCCGATAGATTTCATCTTGTATAGGAACTACATAAAGCGAATATCTAAACGTGTTCCCGAAACGTCACTGTAGTTTACACCACTGTCAGTACATAATTCACTGCCAGTACATAATTCACATTGTCTCTAGTGGTACAGGTTCTGGGTTTGTGTTGGACCAGAATTCCTCAGTTCTGTTTGATTCTCTACACTACTGGAAACATGTCTCCCAAACTCCAGATCAGATATTATATTAGATCTGTTTATTTAGAAAATCACTAATGACCTCCAGAAGCCTGTTTGTAGAACCATGCTCTCTGTGCATTCACCCCAGCCAGTCTCTCTGTAGGTCATCTTACAGTGACCTACATGTTTACATGAAGTCTGATTTGTTCATATTTGGGTGTGTGTTTTTTCCCATTAATTTATTCATTTTATAATGAAACAATTAAAGTTGATGAATTTGTTAAAGTCACTGAGGACAACTGCAGAATATATCTGAAAACAGATTAATAAAATTGGATGTTTGATCTATGTGTGTCTGCTCTCTGTTCTTGTTGGGACTGTGTAAATTATGAAATGTACGTCTGTAGTATTACCATAACTAACATTGCTCTCTTTGTAACTTAATGAGAATTATTTCAATATAACTGAAGGACGTGAAAGATGGTGTTTATAATGGGGATTAGAAAACAAATAGCTAAATAGCTAGCTGGTCGTTAGCATTGTTGTCACTGTACTTACAGTGAACTCCAAACTAAAAGCAGTTATGATTGTTCTGGAGAGCAATGCAGACCTCCTCCTCCTCCTCCTCCCTCTCCACCTCTTTGCACAGTCACTGGTTTTAATACCTGAAAGATGTGACATTATTGTCACTGTATATATTGTATATCTCATAAATGTGAGGTAACTGGTCATGTGACTGTATTAGTATACTACACTGTAGGTCCGAATTTTTTACTGTACTGTGTACCACACACAGTGTGCAGTACATCTACATCTACAGCACACCGGTACACCGAGCTTACAGCGCCCCCTGCTGGCATTTCATTAGTGTTACATCTACAGTATGTTGTGTGTGTTTCGGGGCCTGATAATGATTTTAACAAGTTCCAGTTCATTTCAGTGTGGTTCTATTTGAAGCCAGTAGACAGAACATAATGGATGGGTCATGTTCAATCAGGCAACTTGGAACCAGACTTTTCCAGTTCCAAACAATTTTGGTCCATTTGAACACAATGGAGACGGTAGCTACGGTGTTCAAATGATGGGACTCAATTAAAAATGGAGATTCATGGTTTTCTTTGGAGAATTTGGAGTATAACCGGAAACGGACATACATATATATATATATATATATATCAGTTATATATCTTTTCTCATATAGACTGGGTAATGTGTTAGGGAACGAAAGAATGACACATCGTTTGATGGAAATAAAAATGATCCCCCTACAGAGAGTTGAATTCAAAGACACGCTGAAAATCAAAGTGAGAAAATGATGCAGCAGGCTCGTCCATTTAACCGGAATTCCATTACAGCAACTCAAAATGGTACTCAGTAGTTTGTATGGCCCCCACATGCTCCTAATGAGACAACGGATGGTGTCCTGGGGGACTCCTCCAAGATCTGGACCAGTGCATCACACAGGGAGACACAGCAAACCTTGTGGCAATGGCACATATTGATGTGCCATCCTTCAGTAGTTGGACTACCTGTGCAACCTCTGTAGGGTCCAGGTATCGCACCATGGTACTAGCAGTGACGCTGACCCAAGTCAACTGCAGAACTAGTGAAGGATCAGTGGGAAGAGATGAGGGGGAACAAAATGTCAACGACCTCGTCAATTTAAACCATTCCTGTTTTGGGGGGTGTCTCATTGTTGCTCCTCTACTGCACCTGTTGTTAATTTCATTAACACCAAAGCAGCTGAAACTGATTAACGGCCCTCCCTACTACTACTGACCAGATCAATATCCCTGAAGTTGAACTGAGTTGATGCTATATACAGTAAACTGTTAAACTTCTGTTTTTTGAAAGTAGAAATTCTAAATATATGCGTGATCCTATATGAGGGATCCTAGGGATAACTGGGTTAGTGATTGCACTAATGAATAGAACAGTGGGTGTCTTACTGTTACACATATATTCGGGACGTTTGAGCTTCATTAATGTGATTCAGTTTAACAAATGTCAAAAACCATTTTAAAGCATATCACTTAATGGCCATCATGTGACAGTGTGTGAAATCACAGGGTCGAACCACTAGAGACCCTCGATGTGAGGATTAGGAGTAAAGGATTTCATTTTCCCCGTAGTAACCTTCATAACAACACCACACGCCCTTCAGTACAAACACCAGACGCTTTTAATGACTTTAGAAAACAAAATATTGAAGTTACTCGATATGAAAAGTGAGGATTCATACTTTATATAGGTGGCCAAGGAGCTGCCTGTTAAATACCCTGGCTTCTTAACCTTCCAGATGTAGCGGCATAAAAATAAAAGGCACTCTCAGAACAAAACAAGGGGTAGAATAAGCTGTTTCAGCTACTGCCCAGTAGGTGGCGCATGACGTCAGGCGGATTAAGGAATCTACGGTTCTGGTAAGGGTCAAAAAGCGAAGCAATTAAAAGCAAGACCAGAACAGCCTGCACACTAAACATGGTGTGATTCCTTTGTTCTTTCCAGTTCACCCTGACACGGACACGCTTGTCCGTGAGAGGGGTAACACAGACCCCCTAAATGTCTCACAGAGGGGTCCCTGAAAATCAATGTGTTATGATGTTATGCTGTCTGATACAGTAGAATAGATGCTCAGACTCAGATAAGATATCATCACGTAGCTGCTTCGCCCACAACCAGTGAGCTTCTGTCTACAAGAGCAGCACTGGTCTGCCTCAAGGTGGCGCTGCAGCACACTGGTTCACTGGTAGAACCATTCCCAGAATACCTCAGAAATGCTGTAGCATGTTTCTGAATCTAGAACTCAGCCAGTTTTTCCAAGACACGGATGGAAAGAGTGATTCATTACTCATTCCTCAAACTGAAGATGGAGGAGCCGATGTGTAAGATCTCAGTTAATGTGCAGAGGACGCATCACCAACCCAGAAACGAGCATTTCCAGAAGTATTAAATAAAAAAATTAGATTTCCATTGAAGCATCAGTGCCACTGTGGCGAGTGGCCAGCCAACCTGGGACACCCCTGTCTAGTGCCAAGGGGAACTCATGCCAGCAATGGTCATCAGCAGGGACGCTGGGTAAATGTGTTTATCTGATACCTGACCTTCAGGATCAGGTTTCATCCTTAAGGACTACAGAAGCTTCATGTTGATATCACGGTGTCACGCGTCATGCTGAATAACGGTGGATTAGTTTACATCACTAACTCATGCAGTTCATTTGGTGGTCTTGCAGGGCTATGATCATGTACAGCTTCCAGACGTCTCAGCGTGGAGCTGTACAGGCTCCTATTGATGCACGGTAGGGGTGGAGGTGGCGTGACACCAGGCCTTCTGGACGTGTGATAACAAACCGCTCATCTTGGTGCTGACCACAGTGGCTCCATCCATGGAATCTTTGGTTGTCTCCACCAAGACAAGAGCGGGACTCATTCTGAGTCACTCCATGACAGTCTGGCACGACACCATTATATATCGGCACTGTCCAAAGAAAAACAGGTATCTCCAAAATGGCAACTTTACAGGAGAATTTGAATGGAAGTCAATGGAACCAGATGTCTTTCCAAGTGGTTTTGGGCCGTTTCTGTTGGTCAATTCCTCATGAAATTTCGGCACAATGTAAACAGCAGCTCATGTGATCAAATGAGGCATAAAAGTAAAAATCAACAAAAGTGGAGATACATGTTTTTCATTGGACAGTGACGATATATATATATATATTGTTGGATAATCAGTGTTTTTTGTATAAGTTTATATGTATACAAGTGTCTATACATTTACCATGTGGGGAACAACTTCATCACCAGAACAGAACTTTATGCATTTACGACAGGACGGAGTCCCTGGGAAATGCTGGTCTCGGGGTTCTATAGGTCATAGGTCAAACACCACTTGGAGACAGTTGACCGTTTGTTGACACTAGATAAGATCACACCCTCTGTTTGTTATCTTATGGGGGTGGTTATACAGTGTATAAAACGTATCACAAGGGTCTCTCTTCAGACTGAGTAGGACTGAGTTGGGCTGAGTTCAGATTGTACTGGACTGGCCTGGCTTAGGACGAGAGATGTGAGTGAACTGCGAGCTGCTTCGAAATAAACTACTCCAACATCTCCAGCCTTCAGTCTCCTGACTCCATCCTTCTGTGCAAGCAAGATAAGAAACTACAATATATATATAAATATATATATATATATATATATATATATATAATTTTTTTTTGTATAGCACGTTTTACAACTAGCATTGTCTCAAAGCAGCTTCACAGAGAATCAGTTTGTATAAAAGAAAAGAAAAACACGGAGTGAATGTACAGACGTAGGAAAGAACATCCAGGTCCAAGTCCCCCCAGTGAGTATCCCAGAGGCAACTGAGCCAAGGAAAAACTCCCTTGGGTAAGGAGGAAACCTCGGGAGGAACCAGACTCAAGGGCAGAACCCAACCTCCTCAGGTTGATCCCGGATGAGGAGAGAAAGTCAGAACTACCAGGAGAAGCAGCTCAGAACATCATTAGATCCGGTCTGATTAATCCAGGAGGTAGTAACTGCACAGGTGGAGCTCCTTTATTTAAGTGAGAGCCAGACGCTGGTCATTGTAGACGTTGTAGTCATGTCAGTCGATGAACTGGAGTAACCAGGGCAGGTTACTACAGGTTACCCACCATGGAGATGATGCTCAGGTGACTCTGTTACAGTGTTGACGTGGGGTTAAGTCGTTATAACGGTCTGCCTGCATGTAGTCCTGCATTGTGCTGTCTGCTAATGGTGCTGGCGCTAACAGGATGACTCATGGAGGCATCACTGCTCCTTGAATGTCCGCACTTGGGGCTGTTGGGTCAGTCAGGTACAGGGATCAGACCATCCTTGGTTACGTCACATGCACAGATGAGGGTGAAACGTGTATCATTGGCATGTCTCACTATGTTGAACCTACCCAATGAAAAATCACATGTGTCTCTTCACACCTACACACAGAATTAGAGGCAGCTTGCTGTTTCTTTTTGTGAAAACTTCTTTAATGGTTGTTAGACACGTTTAACATTGTATCGGTTTGAACTCTGTTTCACAGACTGCAGAATAAACAGTCAGATTCTGAGCAACACTTTAACACAGTACTCGTTGAGTAGCAGCTGTGTTCACAGATGTCCTAATCAATAGCCTGATTAACCAAACAGTGGGACCGCTAGTCTAACAAAGCCAACATTCAGAGGACGTCACAGAGACGTTCAGGCGGCGGTGTAGCTGAAGTCCAGAGTTCCTACTTTCAGGACGCAGGAATAACTGTAAAACCCACTCCTTATGCCGACTGAGCAGTTGCCCAGATGAATGTCATTCGTGAGGTCTTCATCCCACACCTCCAACTTCATGGATGCTCCAATTCCACAGTTGGGGAAGTTGAACTCTGTTCCCCAGGTGGGATTGGGGGTCTGCTCAGCAGTCGGTGTCTTGCCACCGTCGAACCCCCCGCAAAACACCTTGACATAAGCATCGGGAGGGTTCCCCAGAGCATCGTTCGGCAGGTTGTTGCCACGGTGGATCCACACGGTGACAGCAGCATCACTTACCATCACGTGAGATGCCAGGGCCAGGATGGCGAGGTACACCAGGTGAGGAGAGAAGCCCATGGTTTCGTCTGTGAAGGACAAGAGAATGACACTGGGTGAAAGTGCGCAGCGTTGGGGGTCACAGGAGGGAACTGTCAGGTGGTCCTCCTGTGATAGAGCTCACTGTCTAAGTGTCAAATATCAAAGCCGCTAGCATCCACAGGAGACCTACATCAGAATCTGAGACCTGGAGTCTTGGAGTTTTCACAGAATGGATGAGTTGTAGAGCTCGGTGACCGTGCTCAGCTCAGTCTCAATTTAAAGAAGATCCATTCCTCAGGCCAACCTTGAGCTTATCAATGGGTAACACTTCAGCCAATGGCGGAGCGGCTCTGTGGAGATTAGAGTAAATATGTAAACGCAGGTATGACACTAGATGTACAGGGTGTGTGGGAGCGTGTGGTGATTTACTGGTTCTGCTTTGTGAGAAATGGAGCATCTGTTCTGGAGAAAAACATCAGACACGCAGATCCAGCGTAGACATAACTAATCAACGCCGTGTGTGCTGACCTTGAAGACAGACGTCATAGAACATGAACACCCTATCCATCCTCCTACTCCACCACCCCCCTACAAACTCCACCACCCCCTACAAACCCCACCACCCCGCTACAAACTCCACCACCCCCTACAAACCCCACCACCCCCTACAAACCCCACCCCCCCCCAAAAAAAACACAACTGCTAAGCACCCCCCAGCCTCACCACCACAACCCTACAAACCCCACTGCCACCCTTCAAACTCCTCTGCTACTCACCCTTCAACGCCACCACCCCGCTACAAACTCCACCACCCCTACAAACCTCACTGCTAATCACCCCCCAGCCTCACCACCACAACCCTACAAACCCCACTGCCACCCCTCAAACCCCTCTACTAACCCCACTGGCCCTTACCCTCCAACACCACAGCCACCCTGTTAACCCCACTGCCACACCACCACCCTACAAACCCCATTGCCACCCTCTAAAACACACTGGCTCTCACCCTTCAACGCCAGCGCTTTCCTCTAAACCCCACTGGAAAAAAAGTATCATAATGGGAAAAGAAATAAGACACGATCAAAACTAGATATTAAAATATAATAAATCATTAATCTATCAATCAAATAAAAAATAAATTAGAATGTAAACTGACACTGCCAATCAATCACAGTAAACTCCTCCTACACTGTCAGTCAGTCACAGTAAACTCCTCCTACACTGTCAGTCAATTACAGTAAACTCCTCCTACACTGTCAGTCAATCACAGTAAACTCCTCCTACACTGTCAGACAGTCACAGTAAACTCCTCCTACACTGTCAGTCACAGTAAACTCCTCCTACACTGTCAGTCACAGTAAACTCCTCCTACACTGTCAGTCAATTACAGTAAACTCCTCCTACACTGTCAGTCAGTCACAGTAAACTCCTCCTACACTGTCAGTCAGTCACAGTAAACTCCTCCTACACTGTCAGTCAATCACAGTAAACTCCTCCTACACTATCAATCACAGTAAACTCCTCCTACACTGTCAGTCAGTCACAGTAAACTCCTCCTACACTGTCAGTCAGTCACCATAAACTCCTCCTACACTGTCAGTCAATAACAGTAAACTCCTCCTACACTGTCAGTCAATAACAGTAAACTCCTCCTACACTGTCAGTCAGTCACAGTAAACTCCTCCTACACTGTCAGTCAGTCACCATAAACTCCTCCTACACTGTCAGAGTAAAGCACTATTAGTAACTTCCAGTGTGAGAGGAGTTTACTGCTAACGTTTACTATTTATTTACATTATTGATTTTACATTTATTTATAAGCCCTATTAGAACGTAGATGTATCCGGTACAGCGATACTGCAGTGCACGTCGCAGTGTTCTTTTGAATACTCTTTGGTATTTGTGAAACTCCACACTCCAGTACTTTAAAGTAAAAAACGACTGAACAACATTTAACCTGTGTGAAGAGATATTTGACCAGGAGGTAATGTACTTCTACACAAGTAATGCAGTTGCATACATCGCAGTGTGTTACTGAGTGGTTAGTATAGAGTGTTTAAGTGGGCTTTGAACTGGACATTCACCGGATATGAGTCAGTATTATTCCGCACTGACCGGGTCACGGCACTGGAACTACAGTTTATAGCAAACTTTCTCCAAATGGTTTAGCAGAAATTCAACTAAAGTCATTCAGAGTCATCCGTGAAGTGGTCCATTGTAGAGAAACCTACAGATGTTCTCCATAGTGGTGGTGATGGGAACCAGGGGCCGCCACATCTACAACACAAAGTTTATTTACCATCCAAAACCACTGGTGAACCTACACGTGTGTTCTGAGATGGGGATGTAGAGAGGTAAGATAAGGGGAAATGTTGAGAAGCAAGTTTCCTCTAAGGACCTTTTTGCCTCACAATGCCCCAAAGCTTTCTGTACTCAGTCCCTTAAAGTACAGTCTATCAGTTCAGACATCAGACAGTGCTCATAACCATTTCATGTTGTGACCAGATGTCTGGTTCCCATCACCACCACTGTAAAGAACTGGAGCTCTAATATTCCATTATGAAACATTTCACATCAAACCATTCCAAAAGGCATTACATTTTAATTATTTAGGGTTCAAGTTGGAAAACAATTGGTGAAATTCCCCGCTTGACCACAGTGATGAGACTGCAATACATTCTCTATTTCTCCCCAAATTGTGAGCATAAAAAGTGAGAATCGGACACAAGTTGGCTGGAAATCTCTTTAATAATGGTCTTTTTTATAAGATCAAGGCAAGTTAAAGAACCAGCAGAGACCTGGATGGACCAGCAGGAACGCCAAGCCGCTTTTAGCAGGGACGGGAATCTAATTGCTGTTGGAAGCTCTTACAGCTGACAGGCCTGTGACGTTTATACATACTCATAATTGTAACTCACGCTGCCTTTGCCCACACCACAGTAAACATTAAAGTGAGTGCCGGACACCACCCGAGAAGTGCAGGTACCCAGATGGTCATCGAAGTTGAGGTCCTTGTCCCACACCTCCAGTTTCACAATGTCGTTGATTCCGCAGCTGGGAAAGTAGAACTGGGCGCTCCAAGCAGGGCTGCCGTTGTCCTTGTAGAACTCGGTCATGCCGCCAAAAGTGGAGGCGCACCAGACTTTCAGGTAGGGGTCAGGATGGCCCACGGGGTCGCCTTTCAAGCCGGAGGCCCGCATGCCCCATACACGGACTGCGGCATCGGTGAGGCCCAGGTGAGCCACTAGGACCAGGATGGCCGCACACATCAGACGGAGGGTCATGGCGATGGCTTCGTCTGGGGAAAAAAAGGTGGAACAGTCAACCGAGGACAAAACATCCGATCACAGTGCAGTCAACACTCATCACACATGCAATATCAGACGTCTGATACAAACTACACCGTAGCTCTAGGTAGGCCAGTATGAACCATGCAACCCTCACCTCGGTTCTATAGAGCCTGGAAATAAAAGGTGCTTAGCTGAGCCTGAATATATGGGCGATATCATCTGTACAGCAACCTTGAGATTATCAGCAGGTGAGCAGGTAGCTGCATGTGACTGAAGTTAAAGTTTGACCAGGGCCGATTATGACCTCTCAGTATTTATTTATATACATACACCGTATATATCTCCCACATTTTATGTGCATATAAGCAATTTCACCTGACAGGTGCAAACTACACCATCCTCCAGCTCTGATCTGAAAGTCTCACATATTAGTCTCACCTATAGGTTCTATAGAGCCTGGAAATAAAACGTCCTAAACCTGAATATATGGGCGATATCATCTGTACAGCAACCTTGGAATTATCAACAGGTGAGCAGGTTTGGTCCAGTGAGCATTACAGATGCACTTGGGTCGGTCATATGGTGTGCATTTTTGTGTCCTCTGTTCAATATTTCCCTATAAAATAATGAAAGAACATGACACACATCACCTTCCTCCAAAATACTGTCCTTATTGAGTATATTTTAAGGGCATTGAAAGTATTTCAGACACGCCTCCCATCTTACAAGAATGGCAGCTATGAATGTCGTGCAGTTATGTACCTAAAATAGCAGGTAAATGTTTTAATACAATTCAAAAAGGTATATGTCATATATTTCATATTCATTGCACATAAAGTGACATAATCAAGCCTTGTTATGGTGTTAACCCATAAGAGCCCAGACCCGTTTCCCCTTAAGGGAAAATAATGAAGGGTCAGTTATAAGATCATAAAAGATAGTACTGGTAGCATATGTCACAACAACAACAGTTTCATAACATGGTGTTCTAGAAAAGGCGTCAGAATGGGTATATATAATATAGAATATGGGTATATATAATATAGAATATGGGTATATGTGATATAGAATAGGGGTATATGTGATATAGATTATGGGTATGTGTAATATAGAATAGGGGTATATGTGATATAGATTATGGGTATATGTAATATAAAATGTGGGTATATGTGATATAGAATAGGGGTATATGTAATATAGAATATGGGTATATGTGATATAGAATAGGGGTATATGTGATATAGAATATGGGTATATGTGATATAGAATAGGGGTATATGTAATATAGAATATGGGTATATGTGATATAGAATAGGGGTATATGTAATATAGAATATGGGTATATGTGATATAGAATAGGGGTATATGTAATATAGAATATGGGTATGTGTGATATAGAATATGGGTATATGTAATATAGAATATGGGTATATGTGATATAGAATAGGGGTATATGTAATATAGAATATGGGTATATGTGATATAGAATAGGGGTATATGTAATATAGAATATGGGTATATGTGATATAGAATAGGGGTATATGTGATATAGATTATAGGTATGTGTAATATAGAATAGGGGTATATGTGATATAGATTATGAGTATGTGTAATATAGAATATGGGTATATGTTATATAGAATATGGGTATATGTTATATAGAATATGGGTATATGTAACATTGAATATGGGTATATGTAATATAGAATATGGGTATATGTGATATAGAATAGGGGTATATGTAATATAGAATATGGGTATATGTGATATAGAATAGGGGTATATGTTATATAGAATATGGGTATATGTAACATTGAATATGTGTATATGTAATATAGAATATGGGTATATGTGATATAGAATATGGGTATATGTGATATAGATTATGGGTATATGTAATATAGAATATGGGTATATGTAATATAGAATATGGGTATGTGTAATATAGAATATGGGTATATGTAATATAGAATATGGGTATGTGTAATATAGAATATGGGTATATGTGATATAGAATATGGGTATATGTGATATAGATTATGGGTATGTGTGATATAGAATATGGGTATATGTAATATAGAATATGGGTGTGTGTAATATAGAATAGGGGTATATGTAATATAGAATAGGGGTATATGTGATATAGAATAGGGGTATATGTAATATAGAATAGGGGTATATGTAATATAGAATATGGGTATATGTGATATAGAATATGGGTATGTGTAATATAGAATATGGGTATGTGTAATATAGAATATGGGTATATGTAATATAGAATATGGGTATGTGTAATATAGAATATGGGTGTATGTAATATAGAATATGGGTATATGTAATATAGAATATGGGTATGTGTAATATAGAATATGGGTATATGTAATATAGAATATGGGTATGTGTAATATAGAATATGGGTATATGTAATATAGAATATGGGTATATGTAATATAGAATATGGGTATATGTGATATAGAATATGGGTATGTGTAATATAGAATATGGGTGTGTGTAATATAGAATATGGGTATATGTAATATAGAATATGGGTATATGTAATATAGAATATGGGTATGTGTCATAGAATATGGGTATATGTGATATAGAATATGGGTATATGTGATATAGAATATGGGTATATGTAATATAGAATATGGGTATGTGTAATATAGAATATGGGTATATGTAATATAGAATATGGGTATATGTGATATAGAATATGGGTATGTGTAATATAGAATATGGGTATATGTGATATAGAATATGGGTATGTGTAATATAGAATATGGGTATGTGTAATATAGAATATGGGTATATGTGATATAGAATATGGGTATGTGTAATATAGAATATGGGTATATGTGATATAGAATATGGGTATGTGTAATATAGAATATGGGTATGTGTAATATAGAATATGGGTATATGTGATATAGAATATGGGTATGTGTAATATAGAATATGGGTATATGTGATATAGAATATGGGTATGTGTAATATAGAATATGGGTATATGTAATATAGAATATGGGTATATGTGATATAGAATATGGGTGTATGTAATATAGAATATGGGTATGTGTAATATAGAGTATGGGTATGTGTGATATAGAATATGGGTGTATGTAATATAGAATATGGGTATGTGTAATATAGAGTATGGGTATGTGTGATATAGAATATGGGTGTGTGTAATATAGAATATTGGTATGTGTTATATAGAATATGGGTATATGTAATATAGAATATGGGTGTATGTAATATAGAATATGGGTATGTGTAATATAGAATATGGGTATGTGTTATATAGAATATGGGTATATGTAATATAGAATATGGGTGTATGTAATATAGAATATGGCTGTGTGTAATATAGAATATGGGTATATGTGATATATAATATGGGTATGTGTAATATAGAATATGGGTGTATGTAATATAGAATATGGGTGTATGTAATATAGAATATGGGTGTGTGTAATATAGAATATGGGTGTATGTAATATAGAATATGGGTGTATGTAATATAGAATATGGGTATATGTGATATAGAATATGGGTATGTGTAATATAGAATATGGGTGTATGTAATATAGAATATGGGTGTATGTAATATAGAATATGGGTATATGTAATATAGAATATGGGTGTATGTAATATAGAATATGGGTATGTGTGATATATAATATGGGTATGTGTAATATAGAATATGGGTGTATGTAATATAGAATATGGGTATATGTAATATAGAATAGGGGTATGTGTGATATAGAATATGGGTATGTGTAATATAGAATATGGGTATGTGTAATATAGAATATGGGTATGTGTTATATAGAATATGGGTGTATGTATTATAGAATATGGGTATATGTAATATAGAATATGGGTGTATGTATTATAGAATATGGGTATATGTAATATAGAATATGGGTGTGTGTAATATAGAATAGGGGTATATGTGATACAGTCCTAGAAGTTGGTTGCACTTCCTGCTTCTTTTCCCCATCCAGATAACCCCAAGCACATTCAGTGGTGTCGAGGTTCTGGACTCGCGTGATGCACTTGCGTCCGGGGGAGCAGAGTCCGTGTGTGGAGGAACCGTGTTCAGCACCAAGATGAACGGTTTGTTGTCAGGCGTCACATGTCCAGAAGGCCCGGTGTCGCTCCACCTTCAACCCTACCGCACCATCTGCAGAACCTGTGTGAAGATATACAAGCTGCATGGGATGGATTATCACAGGACACCATTAGGAACCTCTACAGCTCCATACCGAGACGTCTGGCATGTTGTCACGTCAGTGTCTGTCTCCATCTCTTTCTCTCTTACTTTCTCTATCTCTATCCTTCTTTCTCTCCTTCTTTCTTCTTCTGTGTTAAGCACTGGACTGACGTGATCACATCAGAACCCCCAGAGTGGATAGAGGCACCTGAGCATCAGCGCCACTGTGTGTCTCCTGTCCTGTTTCATCACCCGGCATGACCACAACCTTACACTGACCAGCGTCTGGCCATGCTTATTATGGTCGACTCCAACTCACAGTTACTGCCTCCTGGACTAATCAGACTGGATCTAATCAGACTGGATCTAATCAGACCGGATCTAATCAGACTGGATCTAATCAGACTGGATCTAATCAGACTGGATCTAATCAGACTGGATTTAATCAGACTGGATCTAATCAGACTGAATCTATTAGATGTTCCTCTTTGTTAATTCTGTCTGTCTCTCTCTTCTCATCCGGGTTGACCTGAGGAGGTTGGGTTCCGCCCTTGAGCCTGGTCCCTCTCGAGGTTTCTTCCTTACCCAAGGGAGTTTTTCCTCGCCACTGTTGCCTCTGGCTTGCTCAAGGGGGGCTCGGACCCGGTTTTTCCACCCTCACGTGTCTGTACATTAACCTTGTGGTTCTTTTCTTTGTATGACAAATTGATTTTTTTGTGAAGCTGCTTTGAGACAACGTTGGTTGTAAAAAGCGCTATATAAATAAATATTGATTGATTGATTGATTGACATGTTCACACATGTCTCTCGCAGTAGTGTCTCATCATATGTAGGACTATGTTGGTAAGACAAATTGAACCAATCTAAAATGTATTTGAAAGCTTCCTACTGTCCAAAAATCCTCAACACTCCTACCTTAGCGGAGCCTCAACTTAAAGCTTAGATAACATGGACTCCATCCTTGACATTATCAGCAGGTGGGATAGATTAGCTCTACTGCAAACATTTGTTTTTCACTTTCATTTAAGAACTGATAGAGCTTCATACATGAACCATGAATACATGGCCCCAGATCAGCAAGGACAGTCTGCATTTCTTGATAAGTGTAGCCTGCTTATACGTTTAGAGTTTGGACACTTCAGTGGGACATTGATAAGACCAGTAGCATCTGGAGGACTGACAGAACAAACACATGAAAGGCCAGCACAAGTAGGTCAAGGTTTCACCTTCAACCAGCTAGAGAAGGTTGTAGCAGGTTGTCCTGATACACCACCAGGCTAACCGCTAAACAGCTTCTCAAGTGCTTTCAACACCATCCAGCCTCTCATACTGGGGAGAAGATGGATAAAATGCAGGTGGTCCATGATTACCTGGGTCTTGAACTACCTGTTTGAAAGAACCCCAGTATGTGCGGCGAGGATCCTGTCAGTCTGATCGCCTGGTCAGTAGCCCTGGAGCGCCATAGGGAACTGTGCTCCCCCTTTTTGTAGACGACAACAAGCTAATACTTGGTAAGCTAGCAAGTTAGCAATCTCAGTTTTCCTTTTCTATCCAGAAGCGTTAAATATACGGTTGAGACCACAGGGGTTCTCCTGCCCCTCGCTTGGGCCTACAGGTGTTTGTAGGACCTATGGGAGTAGACCAAATCCATAAAATCTGTACATCTTAACCCAACTACCTGGACAAGTTGCATCAGATTAAGTAGGCATGGAAGGAGGTGGACACGTGGATAACCATCAGCAGAAACGACAGCTAATGCTACCACACGCAAACGACACACAGTGTGTAATGTAGGTGCGGACGCTGCCGCCCTGCAGTTCATCATTTGATTCCTATTGTAGTGCCAGTTCAGAAGGAGATGTGTGAAAACCATTCGTTCTACCATGAGAAGTGCTTTTCATAGAAAACTGGAATCGCTGGAGAATTACTTTTGCGTAGTGGACAGTAACAACCAGTCTAACCCCAGAACATTAAAACATAAATCCCACATACACACTGTAAACTGCAACAACGACTGTCTCTTCTGTTCTGGAGGTGTACACACAGCATAGCTTCACACACCATGCTTCTGAACACTAAAGGCCACAGTTTTACATGGAGGAACGCACACCAGTCAGCAACTCCTCAGAGTGTCACAGCGCTCCAAGCCAATTTACCATTACCCCAAATCAGTGAAACCACAGAGATCACAGAGGGTCACAGTAGATCACATACGTGTGCGGATGTGATATTTTGGTCATACAGGATTCACTTCTCCATCCACGTGTGACTTTACTGTCACAGTGTACAGCCTACAGGCAGCTCAGTCATAAACACGGTATAGATCCCGGAGTGAAAGTGTGAGGGATTTATAACACTTCGAGTGTGGACACCTGAACATCGTCTCCTCTTCATAAACCTGAACAGCTCACAGGTGAACAAGCCTCCTTACGAACCACAGTTATACATAAATGATGGAAGATGAATTATTAAATATGGGTGAAATGGTGGAGTGGTGAGAATGGTAGAATGATAGACAATCTCTAGTCTTGATTCAGAGGCTGATGCCAGCCTCAGTAGTGCCATCACCAACAAACTCGGCTGAGTGCCAACATGTAGCAAAATATCAATGCATAAAAAACACTACCTAAATAATAGATAGATAGATAGATAGATAGACAGATAGATAGATAGATAGATAGACAGATAGACAGATAGACAGATAGACAGATAGATAGATAGATAGATAGATAGATAGATAGATAGATAGATAGATAGACAGATAGATAGATAGATAGACAGATAGATAGATAGATAGATAGACAGATAGACAGATAGATAGATAGATAGATAGATAGATAGATAGATAGACAGACAGATAGACAGATAGATAGATAGATAGATAGATAGATAGATAGATAGATAGATAGATAGACAGATAGATAGATAGATAGATAGATAGATAGACAGATAGACAGATAGACAGATAGATAGATAGATAGATAGATAGACAGATAGATAGATAGATAGATGAAAAAGAAGTACTCTAATAATAATAATAATAATAAGCACCACTATAAGTGGGATGGAGGTGAGTTGTGAAAGTCTGATGGTATGTAATGAAAATAAAGTGACTATGTAAAATAAAGTGTACTGCCTTGAAAGTATCGTTACCATGGAGACTGTATGTACAATAATAAAAACATAGAGCATCAATACTACACAGAACAGTGCAGCTGTGTATTCCCACATTCACAAGTCATCTAAACCGTCCAATCAGAAAGCCAGATGACAGTAACGGGTAGCTGTACACTGTAAACAACAGTACAGAGAACGTATTATAAATAAATGTGGGATATTATAGGGCCTAGACAGAGTGGCGGTGCACAGTGATATGAGCATGGAGAAGTGTAGTGTCCAGCTGGTGTTCTGTTAGTGTCCCATAATGTCCTGGCACAGTGAAGAGGAGTTGTACAGTGTGTTCGAAATATGATATATCAAGATATATTAATAAAATAATAACTGGGTGTGAAAGCTTTCCATGACTTTGGGGTCTTGAAATGAACTGGTATGTGTGAGAATGGCATGGGCCGACACTTCCATAACTATGATCCCGATAAGCATATGTAAGGATCCTGGTTTCACTCGACACCCAGTTTAGTGCATGTGCACTGTTTGTAAATGAGGTCTCTGGTGTTCAACCCATCCGACATACACCAACAAGGATTCCTCAGTTTTCTTTCTTTATCCTTTTATATTAAATGAAGAAATGAACAACACAGGTGTGTAAATACATTTTACATTAACACATAATACATTTTATAATACATTTTCTTAACATAATTCGTGGTGGTGGAGAAGCACATTTTTATTCATCTCCAGTTGATCTGAAAGACGTAACTGCTTGAGCTAGCATTTAGCAGTGAAGCTAACATGATGCTCAGAATGTGAATTCATACCGAAAGGTCAGTTTGCCCCTGCCCAGAGAACAGGTTTCACTACGGGGAAAGTACTTCACAGACGTGATGCAGGTGCCCAAATGGTCATCCAGATTGAGGTCTTTGTCCCACACCTCCAGCTTCAGGATGTCGTTGACTTTGCAGTTAGGGAAGTTGAACTCAGTGTTCCAAACAGGACTGTAGGTGTCCCTGTAGAAGTCAGTCATGCCACCGGAAGAAGAGCTGCACCACACCTTGACGTAGGGGTCAGGTGGGCTTGTGGGGTCACCTTCTAGACCAGAGGCTCGGATGCCCCACACACGGACTGCTGCTTCGGTGGGCGCCAGGTGAGCAGCTAGGACCAGGATGGCCATGCACAACAGGTGAAGAGCCATGGCTTTGTCTGGGTAGAGGTGAAACCAACATGGTGAGTTAGCAGAAGCAGTGTTGGAGAAGCAATGAGATTCCTTCTTACTGGGGTTCCTCTGAGATAAGCTAGTGCTGGTTTATGTGGTAGCATGATCATTCTGGATGACCAACATAGCAGCACCATAACACAACATATACTGGTTTTGCTGGTGACCAGATGCTGTGGTATTCTGTTTTGTCTTCTAGCAGAGTAGCGATGGCTAACAAACCACAGCACTACAGTGCTGTCCTGAATACCATTTTCAGTCTTCTGGTGTTCAGGAGTAATCACCGGCACATATTCAGAACCTTACCCTGGGTGGGGTTTGGGTGGCTGATTAAGTCATCCACATCTCTCTTTCTTGGAGAACAGAAATTGCTTTACCGTTTGTCCTGCTAGTCACTTTTTTTCATAAAGCTCACAGAACCTCTTCTCTCCGTCGACCTGGCCCACTAGCCTCTTTTAGCAGCAAGCTTTATAACACACATCTGCTATGTATTCATTCATCTACACATAGAAACCATGACTACTTAGAGGCCACGGGTGCTCAAAGTTGTACAGATGTTTGTAGCATGCTATGCTAGTTCTGTCAAGCTTTCTCAGTACTTCTGTTTTTCTGGTGGGATCCCATTGATGGTTTATGTCAGTCTATAGAATCAGGAGTGACTGAACTTTTAAGCCAAACTGAGCAGATCAAGCTAGCTTGCTTGCTAGTTCTTGGATGATTGTACAAACTGCAGACCAGTCAACATTTTACACTAGCGTCCTTCAACTAGATGCTGAGATCCAGCAAGAACATGCATGAGAAGTGGAGCCCTCACGATTGAACAAGAACCCAAGACAGAGTTGACCCTTAGACAAGCTCTAAACAAGACAGAGGTGGCAGTTCACTGGTTAGAGAAAGAAGTCTGGAGTCTTACCTTACTTCTGTGGAGTCCACATCTGAAAATCTCTGCCCAGCTGAGACGTATTTAAAGCCAATGTGATCTGCAAAGTTATCAATAACAAATGTGCCAGTGTAAACACTGGTGTTTAACCAGAGTTAAAGTTTTACTGACGTTTCTGGACAGAAATGTGGTCCTGTTCTCTGATTTACAGAACAATACATGGTCCAGTCACGTCCAAAGCATGCAAGAACTTCAGGTTTGCGTCACTCTGTGCTTTCTTACGTCACGATCCAAATGCGTCTGGTCATCGTATCATGGGTCAAGTGCCTTACAATGACTACATGTGCCTCTCCGCCATGAATGATAGATAGATAGATAGATAGATAGATAGATAGATAGATAGATAGATAGATAACAAAATCTCAGACATCATGCACTATATGAAATATCAGTTTCCCACGATACACCTCTTCAGACGCCTGGTTTCTTTCACCATCACTGTATTTCAATCTCTTGACGTTCCAGTCAACCAGTGTTTGAATGACTTTTTGAATTGTTGGGAGTCTCCAAATCATTGTGTTTCTATTGGATGATGGTGAGACAGAGTTTAAAGAGACTAGTGTTAGGAGTATGAGGTGTGGGAATGTGCTATAGGTTTCCTGTTGAGTCTTTCTGGTGATTTCCTGACTATTGACCCTTATGAAACGATAATATATGGCAATGTATTGGAAAATATAGTGCAATATATTAAATAATACAATGTCCTATATGGGAAACAATATATGTATGTATATATATATATATATATGTGAGAATATATACAAATATTCCCACATGCATTTCCTGTGTGTGTGTGTGTGAGACGTGTTGAGCTGGA
This sequence comes from Prochilodus magdalenae, assembly GCA_024036415.1. NCBI lineage: Eukaryota > Metazoa > Chordata > Actinopteri > Characiformes > Prochilodontidae > Prochilodus > Prochilodus magdalenae. Next base: position 5,027 of record JAMWET010007185.1, on the reverse strand, counting down.
TTGAACGTGACTGGATCGGCATGCTACTGATAAACCCCTGAACAAACAAAATCTGCTCACACAAACAAAACACCACTGGAGGATATCAGAGGCACTTTGGAGGTGTAGGATGTTATAAGAGAAGAAGCCAGATGGATAACGGCTATGACGCATATCATGATATTCATATTCAGAAAGTCAAGAACACCAGATTGAACTGTTTCCAAATGTGGAACCTCACATTTAAAAAATCCAAATGAGGGGAATGTATTATCCACTCAGCCCTGCCTCAGGAGGAAACCATACTCTGGTGATTGTATCAAAGCTTGAGCACAACCGTGAATGCCTGCACTGGTCTCTAAGCAGGGTTTGTAGCACACCGTTGCAAAATGAGCGAAAAAGACTGTGCCGATGGTGTGAACACAAAACAAACAGCCTATTACCCGCAGTGCTTTTACAACAGCCCTGGCCCCTGGGCCGGAATTCTAGACCTCTGACTACTGAGTCTGGTGTGCTTCATTCTTTGCTATGAACCACCTACTTTGACAGGAAGGGGCCGTTTGACTAACAGTCTATACCACCAGCCGTAGACTTTGTGTGGTCACCCCGGGTGACTGTCACAGAAGAAACACAGTACGCATCTGGAAACGCAGTGAAATCTGACCGTAAAGCCGACATGCTTCCATATGAATCTGAAAATTATTTTAAAGCTGTTAGGTTTTCCGCTCAGACTGGTAAAAACTCAGCATGGAGGTATGTTTACAAGGACGTGTAGAGAGTAGGGCTGTACCCGACTCGCCCGTCCTGGTCGACGATTCGACTATTTCGACCATGTACATTATCTAGTAAACAGTAAACCAATTTTTCATACGGTTCAGATCTGATCCTCCTCATTTAGAAAGTCAGCAGAGTCACACGAACATATTTCTGAACTAAGAAAGCGGGGCTTATGATGATCGATCTGAAATGGAGCCTGTAATTACAGGATACAGCGCCGGGCAGCAGCTCGTATACATGCTAAACATTAGCGCTTATAGCTTATAGTCTTTTTAATTTCACTTCTAACAGCTTCTTCAGTAGGAGGACCCTTCGCCTTTCATCTCTCATAAATAATGACCTGCTAAATAAAACCAGATTAGTCCATATTTAAATTATTATTAGATGAAGAGAAGAATGGTAGAGCTGAAACTGTTTATTATATTACCCACGCTGAAATCATTCTCTCTCTCGTTTATGGGCAGGCGTATTAAGTGACTGTACTCATCCTTAAATAAAGATAATCTCAGCTGTAGACGAATAAATAAACATATCTGTAATTTAGGATCTAAAATAATGTAATTATATTAAAACAAACGTCTTCGGTCTGTTATTCCTTCACCGCAAACAGCCGTTATGTGTAATACGAAAGTCAGCTCCCTCGTTTGGAGCAGTGTTGGACGTCTGACTGAATGACGAGCAGAATTGGGTTTCATTGGTTCGGATTCTCTTCTTCAGAAGCTCCTCCAGACTTTCTCTGAGACATCCCTTCACCCGTGTGTCTCAGCTTCACTGCTTTAGCTTCCTTCAGCGGTGAACCGCCAGCGCGCAATGTCACGTGGATTTAATTTTTTAGCAAGCACGCGTCACATCCCAACTAGAACTTACATATATATTTATTTTTCCCTTTAATAATTATTAAAGTGTATTTTTACATTCTTAAAGTTCTTGTGCATTTTAGTAAGCTTTAGTCTGTTTTATGGAAGAAAAAAAAAGGTCACTGTTGTCAGTCGACTTGAAGGGTCTCAGACGACTTAAAGGGTCTTCGACTGACGATTCGACTCGCCGAATTAGTAGAGAGCCAAACAGAATGTCATTGGGAAAATCAGTGATACTTGTCTTCAGCTTAACATGTAACATGCGGTACCAGACAAATATTTAGCTACGGCTGCTCATAGGCGATTCTCCTTATGCGTATTATAATACTTTACCGTAGAATAATAGTAAAAACACCAAACTATAAAATAGCACTCATGGAATTATACAGTCCACCTTAAAAACCTCCAGAATGGAGGAATGATATGGAGGAATATCACACTGGGGTACATCGGGAGTATATGTGGTAGATCAGGATATGGACTGGTTCAGACTCTCATCAGCTGGAGGTTAAGTGTAAGCCTGTAGAGTCTTTAAGACCACCAACAGCATTAATTTAGTTGGTGTGTCTGAACTCTCGACTGGTACTGTATATCGGCCTCACTGTGGTGGGCAATGTGGCAAAAACCTAGTACCGCCAGAATCTGTCGCAGTGTTCATTTTTTTGAATGAATAAAGTAGAGCTACAAACTATAAATAAGATTTTATTAAATATTTGGACGTAATACGTTGAGTTTTGGCTGTAAATCCAGGTAAATCAAAGACATGCAGTTGATCAGTGTTCTAAAGGTACTGGTGATATCCATGATCCATCTAACATACTATATTGTACTGTGACATGTGGTTGATGTAGCTCAGTGGATAAGACCACTACACCCCCCCCAAAGAAATTTGGATTGCTTGAGTAAAAAAAACCCCAACCTTCACCAACTCCTCAAGAAGCTGTTGTTGGAGGCGGTTTGTCGTTCCTCCTTTTCATTTCTTGACAATGTAGAAATAACTATTTGTACTTCATAGCCATTTGTACTGTAAGTTAAATAACCTAGGGGAGTTTACACGGTACTGTAGTCATTGTGATGATGGAACAATTTTACAGAAATTGTTAAGAGTGCTGTCAAAAAAAATTCTCAATTTAAAAATTTGGTTCTAATAGATTAGTTGATGCTTAAGAACCTGTTTCAGTGTTTATATTTATTTAAGAAACCCATATTCATCATTTAAGCTAAAGCTTTAAGAGCAAAATATCACTAGGACCATGAAAAACATTCTATCCCAGCTTTTAATTCCTACTCTGGATCAGTAGCCCTTCAGGGAGAACTTCCAGTAGATCCCTAAAAGTAATATGATTTATTTGAAATGAAGAATAAACATCACCAAACAGCACAAACTGTAAGCATGGTTCTGGAGAATGTGAGGAATACTTGATTCGGAGATCCAGACAGTGTTGTTTGTCGAGAGGCAACATGTAGCAAAATATCACTGTCTAAAAAAGGCTACGGAAATGATATATCAAAAATAAATCAATAAACCAATAAACACGTCAAACAAAACAATGCTGAGGTATGAAAGCTTGCTATGACTTTGGAGTCTAATGTGGAGCTTAATTTTGTATGAACTGGTATGTATGAAAATGGCATGGGCCAAAGCTTCCATAACTGTACTCCCATTTTCCCGACAAGCATTTCTTTAAAAATCACACGTTCCATTTTTTGTCTTTATGCATTTTGTGTTCATTCATTCAATCTCATTTACCCTAAATGCACAGGTGTGTATCCTTTCTTCAACATAGAAAACGTAGAGACAGTGACAACAGAATCTCACACAATTTGGTGGAAAAGCACATCTTTTATTCATCTTCACTTGGTATAAAAGACATAACTGCTTGAGCTAGCATTTAGCCGTGTGGCTAACATAATGCCCAGTCCCTTCACATGGTTCTGTAGCTGTAAGTCAGTTTGCCTTTGCCCAAACTACACGATTTACTTAGGTTAGAGCCAGACTTCACCTGCGTGACGCAGCGGCCCAAATAGTCGTCTAAGTTAAGATCTTTGTCCCACACCTCCAGCTTCAGGACGTCGTTGGCTTTGCAGTTATGGAAGTAGAACTCAGCATTCCAAGAAGGATTATGGGTGTCCCTGTAGAACTCGGTCATGCCACCGAAAGAAGAGCTGCACCACACCTTGACGTAGGGGTCAGGGGGGCCGGTGGGGTCACCTTCCAGACCAGAGGCTCGGATGCCCCACACACGGACGGCCGCTTCGGTGGGTGCCAGGTGAGCAGCTAGGACCAGGATGGCCACACACAACAGACAAGAAGCCATGGCTTTTTCTGGGGGGGTCAGACAACAACAAGGTGGGTTAGCAGAATCAGAGAAGCTTATAAGTCAAATATCTTCTTCCTGTAACTGTCCTGTCCTTTATGTCCTGCTCCTGCAGTGGAACTCTCAGTGTCTCTAAGTGTCTTTTAGCGGCAAGCTGTATCATGCACATCTGCTCTGTGTTAACTCGCTCCAGGTAGAATAGCGTGGTGACGTTTGACATTTGATTAGTACCAACCGGACCGGTCAGTTCAGCAGGCAAGAGGACAATTAACTAATTGTGACAGTGATGGGCTGAAGGTTAGGGAACCCCGCTTTCTTAAGGAGAGGTGGCAGGTCGATTCCCTGAGGCGTCAGGACACGACTGAAATGGCCTTGAACAAGGGACCCTGACCCTTGGCTGTGGATAGGGCAAGCCTGCTCACTGCCCACTAGTATCCAGTGTCCCTTTACAGATGAACAAATTCCTCTGTGTGCAAGCACAAATGGCTAATGGTTCTAAATCTAAAGCTCTAATTGTAATTAGTTGACTTGAGTTGTCTTGGATGACTGTATAAACCCAACACAATCTGATCTAAATGTGATGGAATTCCATTTTCCACTAAACCGACTTCTAGAGAATCATAAGCGACTCAAATCTTAAGCCAAACTGAGCAGATCAAGCTAGAAGACACATCAGACTCACCATGCGCTGATAAGCTAACTGACTTGCTTGGTCTCGAATGACTGTACGGACTATAAGAGCAGCAGGAACCCTACTGCAGACCAGTCAACATTCTGCACTAGCATCCTTCAATGAGACACTGAGATCCAGCAAGGACATGATTGGACAAGAAGTTCAAGACAGAGATGAATTCCAGTCAAGCTACAGACAGACAGAGGCGCCAGTTCACTGTTAACGTTACAGAAAGAAGTCTTACCTTACTTCTGTGGAGTCCAAATCTAAAGCTCTCCGCTCAGCCGAGACAAATTTAAAGCCAATGTGATCTGCAAATGATCAGGATTAACCAAATAATGAACGTGCCAGTGTAAACACCGGTGTGTAACCAGAGTTAAAGTTTAATGACGTTACCGGCATGGATTACAGCCACTACTCAGA
>JAMWET010007184.1:0-24542 GCA_024036415.1 Prochilodus magdalenae | reverse complement strand
TTCCTTACTTCAGCGGTTTGGACGTTTCTGTGTATTTCATGTTGGTCTTTTGAAGCTGACGTGTGAAATTAAGTCACTGTTATGATGATGATTGCTTTCTGTGGCCTTGCACACCACAGCTTAATGTGGAGCTAAACACCGTGTGCCTATAGGTTATCAGTGTGTCTCTAAACATGGTTGCTCTTACTCTGTTTAAGGCAGTCAGGGTCTCCCCAAAGACGTGTCCTCGCAAAAATCCTTCAGGTTCAGATGTTGGACAACTTGGACATTGAAGGAGTCTACCCGTTGTATAAGAGAGTGGAGCAGTATCTGGAGGAGTTCCCTAAAGAGAGGTGAGGGTTGTCTTTTAATGTCCCCTCAAAATATGGTTCACTGTGTATACACCGTAACTAAACACCCCTCTAAAAAGGAGAGAGTTGGGTTGGACACGTACGAGGAATGAGCACTAATTCAAGTCATTCATTAATCCCACACTGTATTTTCACTGAATGGTGTGATAAGGACATGAAATGAGAAGAGTTGGCATTTATTCTGAACCCCATAATTAACAGACCAGTCTTTTAATTGAATGTCCAATCGTCTCATGGAGAGTCCGGGTTTTAAATAGCAGGTATTTAACCTCCCTCCTGGCCTGTAGGCTGTAATGAAGGTTTGTAACCACTAGGTGGTGCAAATGCACAAGTCTGGAAGTTCTGTCCTGTCATGAGTGGTAATGTCCTGTGGGTGGTGAGGTGTGCCTGGTAACTTTGTGTCCTACTTTAACTTGGAGAGTAACCATTCTAAGTTTAATTACACTTAAACTTAGATTTAAACAATCTGTGCTTCAGGAACAGACTACAAATAGACGGGCCTTACAATGAGAGTTTTCTGGAAAAGCTGAAAACTTGCCCTTCTGAGGACGACGGGTCTATAGAGTACGCAGTTGGAAAGGTAAGACTCTGAAGCTTAACAGGTATTTAAAGGTCAAATGAGCAACTTGTACTCATTTCACTCTCTGGAATATAGGTTGCCAGTACAGAGCGCAATGAAGCCAAGGACTGCTCAATCCATGATCACGTTTGCCACCGTGTGGAGAAGAGGAAAAGGAAAGTGATCATCTTATTTAACCGCTAGTTTAAAACACCACATGGGTCTGCACTGTTGATACTATTATACTCAGCGAGACACGGATGTCGGTGGATGGAGTGGATCAGACCAGCAGTGCTGCTGGAGTGTTGAGACACTGTGTCCACTCACTGATCCACTCGGAGACACTCCTACGTTGCATGCTCCAACCTCTAGATGTACAGTCAAAGACGATAGCTCATCTGCCTGCTGCACAGTGCAGGTTGGACATCATCTAGTCCTCATCAGTGGGCTCAGATGCTGGGGCTGGATAGTTTTGGTTGGTGGATGAATTCTCAGTCCAGCAGTGACATTGAGGTGTCCAGCAGCACTGTTGTATAACTGCTGTCTCACATCAGCACAACACACACTAACACACCACCACCAACACGTGCTCTGTGGTGGTCCTGTGGGGGTCCTGACCATTGAACAGGGTAATACACTATACAGATAAACTACAGTCTAGAACTGTAGAACTTCAGAATGTCCTATATGATCAGTGGAGCTGATGGAATGAACAGTGGTAGGGTGGTGAATATGTGATGTGAACTCACCGCTTGACTGAGTTTTAATTTTACTTAAGAAGATTGCACGCCCACACACACACACACACACACACAGAGTCATGACTCATTCTCACCACTTCGTATTTGTGGAACAACACAGGCTGGTGGTGGCATGTTTTGGTGGCGTTCTCTGGGCCCACTCCATGTGGAAGGCTTCAAATCAAGCGATTTGGGTACAAATCCATACTTGCGGATCACACACCCATGCAGGCCGCCTGTCCGTCTTCCCTGGGGCGGATGGGATTCTCCAGCAAGACAATGTGACATGCCACACAGCTAGAAATGTGCTTGGAAGTGCATGACCAAGACTTCCCACTACTGCCCTGGCCCTCTAATTCCCCAGACTTGAACCCCCCTATCGTGTTGCCTCTCTGGATCCTCCCCTTACACACCCTCCAGCAGCTGGTGGGATGCCCAGCAGTCAGCATGGCTCTAGATACCTGTGAAGCCTACCCGTTCGTGTACTGACTTACTCCTAACCTGTATTGCTGCACCACCACGCGCTGACTCTGGGTATTAGCTGGTGGTCTTGACGACTAGACTGTGAATAGCGCTCTGTCAGGCACAACCTAATATCTCTAAAATAGCAGTTTAGTAAAGTTACACCGTCTAAACTAAAGACACAAAATGTGAAGGTTTTGTTTGATGTTTGCACAGGAAAATAGAAGTCCAATCTGGTTTAATTCACAATGTTCAGTGATGTTGAGTATTTGTCATAAACCCTAAAAACAGAATGAGTTTCAGCAGAAAAAGTCAAACAGCTGTCTTGTAAGCTTTACGTTCAGCACTTGATTTCAGCACTTTGTCAATTTATACCCACAAATAAAACTAATATTGGCTGCAGATGCATTTAGAGATGAAAAATAATTCTGACTGGCGTGGACGGAGTCCAACACGTATGATACAGAGAAGCGTCTTACACATACCTATCTTCAACCACCAAGGTTCACTGGAATTGAAGGAATGCATGAGGTGTCTTGCTCGTTTCTACTCGCGCAGCTGCCTCAGATTCGGATGTTCTGGCGATAGCTTAGACACATTCAATACTGATTCTGTCCAAACGTCCAAAAGATTTCTTGACAACAGAATGTCTTGCGAGAGAGGACGCAGATACCCGAAGGTTCCCAAAGGAAGTATGAAAATGAGCTGAAGCATGGAAAGAGCTGGAAGACACAGAAGTGTCTGCCATACTCCGATCATCCAACAAGCTTTGTACAGTCATGCCTAGAACACTCACAAGACACGTCCAAAAATGTGACTTGCATAAGAGACGTACTTATCAGTGCGTAACCGAGCCTTAATTATACATTGACAATTAGATACCGTGATGCACTTGCTCATTGGGCCGTATCACAGGAACATCTTCACTCTGGAATCCCAGGCGGTCATCTGTTCAACTATCAGTTAGGACCGAATTTAGGACAGAAGCTATTTAGACAACGCTTCATAGACTTCAGATAAGAAACCAGTATTTACACAAAACATCCTAAACTAGACTCACGTCCTGAATGCTGTCCTAACTTGTTTTAGTGTCTGTTGCTATGGTTTCATACGGATGCTGGGTAGGGCTCCGACGCATGAATCAGAGGTGGCGAGAATGCGTAATTGTTGGCGTGACTCTCGCACCACTTAAGATGCGTCAAATACTCAGCCAACAGCAGCGCGTTTTTCTGGGTCCAGCAAACAGCCAAACATTCGGAGTACTGCGTTGAAACGAAGGTACAGACTCTAGCGCTCATGCATGCGCACCCTACAGCCGTAGGGATGCCAGATTACTCTCCCGTTCCGGTTGTTTCTACATGTAAATAGAGTTGCAGTTCTGTTTACAGTCTAAGGATAAGTCAGGATTAACTGCTGAGTCTCACAGTGATGGTTTACCATTTAAACAAGTTGGTGCTGCTCTCGGGGGACTGAACACCTTTAATCAAGAACACTTTAAACGTAAGTTTCCTCATCTCTGGAGCAACAACATTCCGGCACTTATGACCCTCAGCACTGTACTCAGGATCTGCTCAGTTTTAAGCTACGTTGAAATCACAGACAGCCTCGATAGATGGCGCTCAGAATGTACAGCAAGTCTGTTAAGGCTGGTTTATACTTGACGTAGTGTGACCCTTGGGACTCTCGCAGTACGTCAAGTATAAACCAGCCTTAGTACAGCCACACACCCACCCAAGCGCAAAAAAGAAAAGTTGTCAAGTTCGACATACAAAACTCTCTTGCTGTGTTCGGTACACAGATGCCAAAACAGGAACATGGAGACCTATACAGTAAGGGGGCCACCTAGCCCATAGAAGCCTTGATACATGGCGCAGGTGTCAGTCTTTGTCACAAAGACAGCACGGCCGCTGTTCATTCGTTCACGTGATAAGCGGAAAGTATAAACCAGCCCCCTTATGGAAGACAAACAGACTCTCGTGGTTGCACAATTTTAGTCTTAGTTTTAATCCGTTTCACACTAAGAGTAGAAAACTGTTGGTAAAAGAAACATCAAGCATGAATTAATGATGAGCTCCACCCTGCGTGTGTTGGCATTCACATTGGACTGCAGGTGATGCAATTATCGTCAACCAGCCCACACCGTCTACCCTTCCTCTTGTGGTAAATAGAGTGATAAACACTCAGTATTGGTCAGTGGCTTGGTTTTCAGCCTGCCCAGAGTTTAGAGATGAGTCTGTGTCTTTAGAGCATTCTGAACGAGGTGGAAAGTATACCCCTTCCCATAGATAGTATAAAGTAAACCAAGCCACAATCAAAAGTAATAGCGAACCTCTTAGAACGGAATTAGATCTTTTGGTGTCATTTTTATAATACTGTGTTGGGTTATTGTTGGCCTGTTATTCTATCGATCACAGAAAAAGACGGAAGCGCTGAGTTGTTCGAAGGGAACGGTCCTCTGAGTGCCGTAAACATGATAGAACAGAAATCTGCGGGTGGTGTTTTCATCGTGGTCATTAACGTGGGCCGGCCCGTTGTAAGCCACGCTTGTAACTATATGAGACATCCATGTAAATAAACATGTACTCAATGATTTGCTTGGTGTTTGCAGACTACAGACCGGAATGGGAGATCCAGCCTCCGAATAGCCTCGCTTCACATACTCCCCGTCTCCATACTGGATCTGGACCCAAATCCCACTACGACAAGTCAATCCCTGCACCAGTATAAAGATGGACTCCAAAATAGTCAAGATGAATAGGCCTGCGGAGCAGACGAGAAACGGCGCGACAGAGGACCTGCCTACCTCAAACCTTTACAAGGACCGGGCAGGACTGCACCACACTGCTCTTTTCATCCCGTATGAGAAACCACACCCTCCTCTCTTCAACTACTCCAGATACTAGTGCTGCTTTTTGACATGAACTATTAGAACATAAATCGCAAGAACTGAAGACTTGAAACCGCATCGCTCTATAATATTTCTTTGTTCTATGTCGGTTCTCACCGTTTACGATGTTGATGCAATCATGGGTTTTTTTGTCACGTGAAGTTGGCTGGGGCTGTGATAGCAGTGGTTGCTAAGTGGGGATCAGTCCTTTTGGTGTGGCTAGTTTTCTTCCTTTTGGCAGACTTTTCTAACCGGGGCTGGTCTCCCAAGCACAGTGACACCTGGATGGTGTGGGTTAGGTGCAGATGGTCGTGCATCACACACAGCCACAGGCTGGTGGTAAAGAAGTGCCAAAAGTGGCTTTTGCGGTTGTTTCTTTGATGGATTACTTTAATTTTATGGAAGAATGAAGTTGAAGTTGCAGTTACTGTTGGCAGGCAGCGAACAGTGGAGGTTCTTAGTATGTACACAGGTGGAGGGTGTTGGTGTCTCCGTGCAGGGACTAGAAAGAGTTACGGTGAAATCGAAGATGGTTACTTGAGGTTAAAATGGACTACTGCTCTGTTTTACACCTTTAGATCCATGACCACTTTCAGTTTTGCTGAGTTTCCATCAGGAATACTCTACCGACGGGAAGCTGAGAGCATATTAAAAGGAGAAGTCTAGCGTATCTTAATCAGGATGTCTGTCGTTCAGAGTGAGGAATTTGATGGTGAAATGGTTCACTGTAGAGAAAACTTGCAGTATGTGTCTCTGCAGCTTGGGCAGGGTTGCACCATAGTAATTTCAATTGGAGATGCATGATGGTCCATGTGGTACATCAAGTATTCCTCGCCACTTCACTGCAACTGGTTAGCAGCTTCAGCTTCATGTAGCTAAATACGACCACCACATTGGAGCCAATCGGGCAACTGTCGCTATGCCGACCATTTGTCTCAAAGGACAAAGGGGTAACACCGACGCTGTCCTAATCCCTAATCGGCCACATTCTAGGAACTTGGGCTTGACCACAAATGACATGGGGTTTCCCAACCTGTGAACTTTGGACCACCAGTGGACCATGAAGCCTCTAGGGTTAGGGCCTGTACTCAGGCAGACGCAGTAGTTTGTAGGGGGCCAGAAACGTCATATAAACCATATTAATGTTATTAGGAGTAATAATATAAACATGTGTACATTAAAGTACACACAAATGGCACAGTAGCAACAGGCTAATTAAGAGTTAATGTTAGGACAACAGAGCCGCTAGCTAGCCACTAATGGAGAGGCTCCTCTGGGGGCTGGCACAGCTCCCTTGTTGGAAGTTGGATGTACCAATTGTTCTTTAACCAGATTTTATTTATTTATTTATTTTTTCTAAAAGTTGATGTTAGTTTCTGGTGGGCTGCTATGGTTTATAGTTACCATGGGCCTTGGTGCAGCAAATGGTAGCGAACCCCTGCAAGAGACTAGACCTGGAGAACCACAGAATTGGCATTGTGGGTCTTTTAATAAAACATAGAACACAAACGATTTACTGAAAAGAAACACTGCCAGCATCTTAGTTCAGCTTCCCAACATCAGGCTGGTGCAGTGACCCTACTGAAGAGCTTCCTAAAAAAAAAAATTGGGGACATTGGTAATTTGCTGACATGGAGGGCTTATTTAAGATAAAGAAATTTCTATTTTTACAACAGAAATTCAAATTGTGACTTTAAATAGTCAGTCCATGAAATGTTTCACTGGTCCAGCTCTATAATTAGTATGCCAGCTAGCATTAGCACTGTGCTATGGCAACTGCCCTAACTAACTATGCTAGCCCTGTCATTTAGCCTGAGCCCCAAACAAGACATGGTAGAGGAACAAATCTGAGATGAGCAGCCAATCACGCAGCAGCTTTTCAGCATAGCATCTCGGCTTTCTCTGTTTCGCTACAGTCGTTTATATGGGGTGCAGTATTGTTGCCCCCCTAAAAGAGGTAGTGAAGAGGGAAGGGGATGATTTGTACCACATGATGTGAGAGATGGTTTCTTTCCCTTTCCATGTAGAAACACACCTGTGCCAAGAGAGAGTGCAAGTAAACACACACTGTTACAGATTCACGTTCTTTACAGTGAGGGTGATGGGAACCAGGGCTCACCGTCTCTACAACACATCCAAGTGTAATGTGATGATTGACGACGACAAATAAGGTTTTTATATATAAAAAAAAAAAAAGTTCTACTCTGCCTTAGCATACATTTTACAGCTACAATTAAGAACAACCCTCTGAAAGCCGGCAGGCAGCACACCATTCGTAACCATTTTACAACACGAAGCTTCTGGCAGCTTCGGATGTTTAGTTCCCATCAACAACCACTGTATAAACAATCCTCTGCCTCCCAGGTTTTTTCCCAGAATGGAACATTTCACATCTAATTACATGTTAATGATGCAGAAACTTTCTCCTTTTTAATGCCCTTTCTTCGCCTGAATAGTTCAACCACTTCAGTTTAAAATAGTTAGGGATCGGAAGTCTCTCGATATGCAAGTACTGGTATTAGTGTGACTTTAAAAATTAGTATTTGTTTGAAAGTATATTTCTCTGAAACTCCTGTGTTAGTCGGAAAAGGGCTTGAAATGTCTTTTACACTCCCAGATCCCCCAGCAAAAAAAAAAATCCCATGCAGCAAGTAAAAATGGGTTGAGTGCTTCAACATTTCCGTTGCATAAAGGAATACTTCTGAATTTTTCCACCGTAGAACCTCCTACACATCGTGAGTTGTCGGGAGTCGGTGGATTTTGCTGTTACAGGGAACAACAGAAATTAGTGGTATCACAGAATTTGGTTACGCTATAGCCGGGGGAGATTAAGCAGAAAACTGCTGGAGTATTAATGTTAAACCTGCTCAGTTTACTGGTTTTGCCCACTCGTCATCGCTGATACACCCCGGCTCATCCGAAAAGACGCTGCGGACTGTAAGACCAGTGGGCCAGGCACGTTTGGCTCAGAAACCCACACTTCTAAATTTCCTACGTGGTTGGTTAATTGAAAGCCAGTTCAACACACAATTATGCAGTGGAACACATGTGATTTGAGTACATGTAGGCCAACAAAGCTCCCATTTTTACACCCCAACACCAAATTAGTACTCATTCAGTATACAAGGAGACTGAGCTGGCGGTTTTTTTCGAGAGTTCGTGAAAACTCTGCAGAAGCTGTGTATAAACCCATAATGGTCTTATTGCAGTCGGAGGTTGAAAGTTGTCTGCAGGCCCCATGCTGGTACCTGGATACAGGGCTGTTAATTAAAACATGAAGCACGTTGTTTTCTCACTGTGGTGGCAGGTGAACGAACGTCACTGTCTTGTATAGTGAACACAGTATAGGGCCGGGAGCCGATTCCAAAAACCAGTCAGTTCTCCAGTTCCAAGCATTTGGAATAAGGAGGTCAACCTCAGAGCTTTCGGACTTACGAATCCACAGAGTGAGTTATTCATGTCGACCTGTTACATAATGTGATTAATTTCAGTTGTTTATATTACGTTAACAGTTTCTCGTTTTGCTCACAGTATATGGACTGTTTAACGAGTTTAAAGTGGCCAGATTTTCTTTCTGTCAATCCTCCGTACTGGACAACAGAGAAACTTCCGGAGCCCACATGAAACTAAAGTTGCTCACTGCTGCCCCCTTTAATAATCTACTGTGATTACCAAGCAGAGTTAAATACCCACCCTCATGTCAAAAGAACGGCTTTCCCCTGCACCCAGAAGGAGGGGTGTGGGAGAGTGCAGGTTGCTGTGCTGGGAGAAGGAAGATAAAGATTATCTGGATCAATAACTGATGATACATTAGACTGATATGATCAATATTCATTGGGCTACACATACAGAAGTAGAGTCTCTAAGGCTGACGTCGGGCCGCCATGTTTGCTAACTCAACTTATGCTAGTCTCAACGTGGAGTTGTAGGGGTGGAGCTGGAGTGACACCAGGCCGTCTGGACGTGTGACGACAAACCGTTCATCTTGGCGCTGACCACGGTGCCTCCACACACGGATTCGTTGGGCGTCTCCCCCAAGACTAAAGCGGGACTCGTCACTGAAGATGACCCGCTGCCATTCTGAGTCACTCCATGACAGTGTGGCACGACACCATTGCAGTCTTTGGTGACGGTGGCGTGTTGTAAAGGTCATGGTAACGGTGCAGCTGTCTGCCACTGGTGCTGCGCTAACACAATGACTCATGGTGGTCCTTCTCGATGCGGCTATGTATTTGATGAAGGTAATTCACATCACTGTAGCATGAACTCAGGACTTCTCAGAAAATTCATTGACTATACTCTAGACCTATTCGCAATACAGTCAGGTGCTGAACCATGAACGAGGGTTATGTTTTGATTTCTGGGATCGAAAATGTAACTGTCCGCAATCGACTCCTATTCCATATTTGGAATGACACTTGGAATGTTTGTTCTATTACTGGTAGAACTGGTCACCTCTTCCCTCTTACTTTTTCTGACTCTACCAACGTTGACATTTTCGCCACAGCCCTGCTGAACGACTTAACACCGTTGGGTTTTACTTATAAGCAAGTTCAAGGACTGTGTTTCATTTTCAGCTGACATTTTTGTTACAAAATGAAAAAGTCCCAGGCTGGTGCTGATGATCCATGTCTGGTATCTGCTGATCGAACTCTGGTGTGAGAGATCCTTCTTGCAGTTCTGCCTGTGCAGATTTGGCCTTAGGTTTGACTAGTCGAGGGGGAAGCCACTCTGTTTAGCCACAGTCGTCTGTCTCTTTCAGAACACGCAATGCGCCATTACCTTCACTGGTGTGTTTAAGTAATCCTCTGCAGGCGACTCTGCGCTCGCCTGATCCGCTGGGTCTGTTTATGTTAAACCACTGAACGTTGAGTTGTACTCTTGGTTAGTTTCCTTTCCCACGGCTGTACGAATTCATGGCTTTGTTTTTCTCGTGTGTGTGTGTTCTCGAGGCCTTACGGTTTGTTCTCTCAGCAGTACAGAAGACTTTAATAGATTTAACAGCCTTTAATATCTGCCAAACTGTTTTCTCCCTCTTCCATGTACGTCTGTGTCTTTCTTTCGCGTTTGTGATGCAGACCGATCTGAATTTTAGGGAGAGGATGTAGTCCTCACATGCACATTAATCTGAACTAAATTGAGAATCGGTATAGATGGCAGGCGTCAGCGTCGCTCTCACCGAAAGAGATTAACTCGTGCTAGACTAAACGTTCCCACTGAAGAGTCATTTGGACTGTGACTACTGATCAAGTTGAGCCTGGGTTTAATGAAAGTGGTTTAACGAAGGAGTAGTTCAATACAAACTGAGGATGTTGCCCACATTGACGCCATAGATCCATTAGGGCTGGCCCAACAAGCATTCGTCAGTAGTTCTGGACAAGTAGACATGGTAACAGTCGTTTCGTAAATGACCGTAACCTTTTACATAGATTTGATATTGCAGTTCACAGGTATATCCAGTAGGTGGCAACGGTGCATTCATAATGCATAACAGTGACTGAACTCAGCGAAGCTGTAGCTCTAACAACCGGTACTTCAGAATTATCGCTATACCAGTGAGGGCCGAATGACTAATGTTGGGTCTACAAATAAAGTAACAATTATTTTTTATAAATTAGTTTTCAACCTTTTTTTCCGAATTTTTTTTTCTAGTTTGAGGCTTGACCGCTGGCTGCCAGGTGCCAGACTACCAGTAAGCTGTGGTTGTGATGCCACAGGAATGTTTTTTTTTTTTTTTTTAAACTCCTCTAGAAGCAGTTTACACGCTTTGTGCCATTTAAAACTTAAGACAACTACTAGATAATGTAGAGTGTAATTTAAAATAAAATTTTGATTTGAAAATGGCAATTTTATATTAAAATTTCACTGTACAATCAATCCTTCAGCTCTACTTTAAATTTATAATATATGATTAATTAGGCTTCCACTGGTAGACCAGCCTCGTATTACTAAATCTGCCCTGGCAACTGTGCAACAACTAGCTTCAGTGGTCACACAAAGTGTTTGCAGTTATTCAGGCGAAAAAAAAAAAAAAAAAAAAAAAGTCCCATGTGACTAAAACGCATCTACTAGCATGTAATCCCTTTATGAGCACCAGTAACAGCTGGGATTGGATTCGGCATGTACTGGACAAATTTCTGGATGTAGCCACATCAATGTTTAGATGCTCCTGCTTTAACGAATTGGTCAGTTGGTCCGGATTTGGTGGATGCCTTCCCTGGCACAGTTACGAGGAGAATTCCCTGTAGACTGGGATTTTAGCCACTGCTGTTAGACCCGTATGACCGTACGCTTCCATACACCTACAGATCCAGCTACTTCCTTCACACTATGGTCTTTGGCCACGCCCACATGCAGTCCCTCCTTTTAGCCAATCATTAACATCTGCTCTGGAGCCATTCTCCACACATGGAACGACACCTTCCCTGCACTGTAGCACCTCTTCCCAATCTATGGATCCCGTCACTCACACCCCGCAGGGATTTATAGCCCCCTCGTGCAGGTCTTAGCATTGATGCTAAGGCTAATGATGTCACCCAGTTGCAGCATGTTTAGTGGAACCCTACCTTTAAACCACTTTCATTAACGGGTGCTCCGCTTGCACAGGAACAGAAGGATGTGTAATTTCTTAACTCGTGAACGTTTAGGTAGGAAACCCTCTAAATCCTCTTAATCCGCTAAAGAATCACAAGCACTGTGATGCAGATGAAGTAAGGACTAAAATGTTAAACTATTTCAGAAATACAAAGTGGATTTTGCTGTCGCATTTTGTATTTAAATTATTTATTTTTCTAGCTATTGTCTAATGATGTATATTTACATACAGTATGTGCGGACATATACATGTATTGATGGAATGTGTACAGATGGCATTAATACATTTCTTAAAGGGTGACTACACAGTGGTGTTTATACCGAATAAAATTAATGAAATGATCACAGATACATACGATCCGCTCAGCCTCTTTCTGTTTCTCTCTCTCTTTACCTGCCTGGCTGATCAGCACGAGGGTTCAAAAACAAAAAGATCGGATTAAGCTTTCGATTGAGGCTTCCACTCCAAAAACCTTCAGGAGGCTTCGAAAGCCTTCAGGGGCCTGCTCCATCACATTGTTGGCATCCATGTTTTGGGCTATCAGGAAGAAAACAGAGTGTCAATATTTACTGATGTGTATTTTAGCGTATCAAATAATAAAGACTTGGAAACAGCAAATAAATAATAATAATAATAATAATAATAAAAATTAATAAATAAAAACAATTGTGCTGGATTAGTAACATCATCAGGAATAAAACGGTATATGTATAAGGTAGTTGGTGTAGCTCAGCGGACAACACCACTACCCGCCAAGGAGCCACTAGGGTTTGAATCCCGCTCTGGGTGACTGTGCTGTGCTACACCAATAAGAGTCCTTGGGCCAGACTCCTAACACTACACTGGCCTCCCTGTAATATGATTACCTGGTAAGTCGCTCTGGATAAAAGCGTCAGCTAAATACCGTAAATGTATATGACTGACAAATTTAAAAACTCCAGTGAGCTTATCAAATCGTTAATTAATTAATGAGCCATTATCAGTGGCAATCTGTCAAAACGACGGGAAAACGCACTTTTACAATATTACTAATCTATGTTAGCATCTCCATGGGATTCTGGTAGGTCTCTAGCATAAATTAGCATTATGGTAAAACTAAAACAGTTTTTTCTTGTTTTGAGGATTTTGGCATTGACAATACAACTAAACCTCCAATTAAAAACATCAACCACTGATATTATGAGTGTTATCAAAAATCTAAAATATTACCAAAAATCTTCTGGCATTATTCATAAACAATCAGCCATATGACATCTTTATTCCCACTGTTATTTATTTGGCAAATGCATTTACATTATAATTTATCTTTTTACTGATGAAAAAGGTCATATGACTGATTATATCTATTACCACAACAGTTCAGTAATGTAATGTTACATGTAAATGATGTAAAATACACTCATAAAATTAATCAAAACTGGTGTTTTGATAAATTCCGAGGAGAATTCCCTGTAGACTGGGATTGTATCCACTGCTGGTAGACCCGTATGACCGTACGCTTCCATACACCTGCAGATTCAGCTACTTCCTTCACACTATGGTCTTTGGCCACGCCCACATGCAGCCACTCCTTTTAGCCAATCATTAACATCTGCTCTGGAGCGTTTTCCACACATGGAACGAGACATTCCCTGCACTGTAGCACCTCTTCTCAATCTATGGATCCCATTACTCACACCCCGGAGGGATTAACAGCTCTATCATTCTGGTGCAGTGCCATCTGCAGGAGCCTGAAGTTACTACCACCTGGAACATGAAAGGTGTCAGAATGACCTGTTTTTTTATTTTTAATATCTCGGGCTGATTATATCATTGTATTAAATTATTTTACAGCCTTTCATTTAATGACTCGGATTCGGCAGCTAGATGGAAACCTGGCTGCTTCTCCAGTGTTCCGCACTGGTGATCAGTGCACTTGATAAAGTGAAAATGAATGGTGGTACATGGTTTAGCCCACAGAACCCGCATTCACTAACAGTCTTATTAATCTGTCAGCTGTATTATGCCACACTGAAAACGTTCCTACCTTGCTCAGGCAGTTTCATCAGCAGCTCAAGCTTTGGTTGGACGACTCCTTCCTTAGTCACACTAATGTTCCAGAAGATACTCACTGTGCACCTGAGGAAATAGGAAAACAACTCTGATTCTAAAACCTCCATAATCACCACGGCTGTGACTTTACAGGACAGAAGGCAACACACTTGTACTCCAAGTGATTCTGTATGATCTATTCATCATGACTGTAAAGGCCACCTGAAGCTGGAGGAAGGGAAATGCAAAAATACATGCAGCACTGTGGACAAGTGTAGGTATAAACTGAGGAATATACGTTTACTGGGGATTTTATCAGCTCCGCCTACCATATAGGTGGAGTCTGTGGTTCTACAAGGTCTGTATCTACTTCAGTGTCACTGCTGGACTGAGAATCGTCCACCAACCAACACTATCCAGACAACAGCATCCTGTGGGCAGCGTCACTGTGTCCACCGATGAAGGACTAGAGGAGGACCAACACTGCACTGTGCAGCAGCGGATGAGCTATCGTCTCTGACTGTCCATCTACAAGGTGGACCAGCAAGGTAGGAGTGTCTAATAGAGTGGACAGTGAGTGTACACAGTGTTTTTTTTTTTCTAACAATCCATGCAGCACTGCTGTGTCTGATCCACTCACACCAGCACCCACACACACTAACACACCACCCACCACGTCCGGTGTCACTGCAGGCTGCGAGAATGATCCACCACCCACATACTACCTGCTTCTGTGGTGGTCCTGTGGGGGTCCTGCACATCGAAGGAACAGGGTAATACAGGTATACAGAGAAACAGATGAGACTACAGTATGGACCTGTACACCTTACAGAGTGTCCTGTACGGTCAGTGGAGCTGATTAAATTGGAAAACCGTGAGTGGAGATAATGAGGAGGAGCGGTGCGGTTTATATTTAACTGTTATTCAAAACCTTTCAGTCATTTTAGAGCATTTCTGTTTGGTGTTTAGTATGATGTGAAGTGAAAACTACCAAATTTTAAAACTCTTCAATTTCAAGTACATGTCAATTTCACCAGGTCCAGAGTTACCCAGGAAGTTTAGGATTCTGGACTCATCATGACCTCGGAATCTGCCCGCCCTCCGGAAGGTGAACCACCTCTGGGGTACTTCTCCTGCCAAAGAAGAGGAGAGAAGAGTTTTTTCCCCCCCAAAAAACCTGGGAGACGCCAGTAAACACGCGGATTGGTAGTAAAGGTAAGGGAAGATGTACAGAGGTGGGACAAGAAACTGAAACCAACCGGTTTTAGACCACAGCATTTATTTAGTATGGTGTAGGCCTCATTTTGCGGGCCAATACAGCGTCAGTTGGTCCTGGAATGACATATACTGCGTCCTGACACAGTGGTAAGAGGGAGTTTAAGCCATTCTTCTTGCAGGATAGTGGGCCAGGTCACTACGGTGATGACTGGTGGAGGTTTCGTCCTTCTTTGGTGGTATGCTGACATTACCCTGGAATACCGTGGCTTCTTGATACATCACAAAGACTTTGCTGGTCGTGGTCACAGATGCGCCAGCAAGACGTGCACACAACAGTCTGTCCTCTTTGAACTATGGTATGTCTCCCATAATGCTGTGTGCATTGGCAGTATTTTGAGCAGTAACTGTGCTCTTACCTGCTAACTGAACCCACTCACACTTTGCTCTTACTGGTGCAATGTGACAGTTAATGAAGATTGGCCACCAGGCTGGGTCCAATTTTAGCCACGAGAACGTCCCACAATAAAATGACAGTTGTTTCATTTTCATTGTCCATCCCCTTAACACTGGGAACTGTTGCAGGGTCTGATGTGAGTTGAGGTGCTGCTCAAATGAGACAGTGATGAGCTAAAAAACGTTTAATTTCAGATAAATTAAAAGAATCAGTCATTATAAAGAGTAATGAATTAAAATGAGGTAATATTCAGATATGGTTTGTTACTGCTACACATTTGAGTTGACTGAAAATGATTATTTGAACATGTATGTGTCATTAAAGCTTTATGAATTAACTTAAAATCATTTCTAATTTAAAAATAAGTTAAATTTTTATTCTCTTTTATTCTCTGGTCAGCAATCAATGGAAAAATTGGTTTGAGACCGTTTTAGCAAATTCCTGCACAGTTGGGCACGTGGAAAAACTGAGCTGTGGATCTTGATATACAACTGAATATACATTCACATACAGTCACATGCATTTTTTTTCTAGGTAAAGTTAAAACACCCCCCGTCAGTTTTAGCATGCAATTTTAAATTTATTTATTCAGTTAATCAATTAAAAATCAATTGGTACTTATTTGGTATTTCACGCGTGTTTAGATGTAACAAGTTACAAAAGGAAAAGAACATAAAACAGTTACGGGGTTTCTGTTAATCTGCAACACTTTCCCCTGGGACAAGTACCGGCGTGGGTTTAGGAAGTCATCGTGTCCCCCTTAACCCCACGTGTGCACCTCGCTGCACTTTAGGCCAACTCTCCTCCCTCTGCCCTCATGCCTCTTTCATGCCCCCCTAAGCACTTACCACAAAATGCCAGCATAACCAACTTATAGGGGTTACCTGAAAGAGGCATGGGCACCGAAAGTTCAGTTTCCATAATTTAACACCTGGGCTCATCTGGGACGATTCTGTACCACGTCCAGATTTGACACAATGTAAGCTTTATAGACCCACACGCACCAAAAACAGTTACCCATGGCGGTGGAGTCATAAGCTGTAACGAGTTGATGTGTGTGCGCGCCTTGACATCATCACATCTCCTATTTGTAAAGTGCAGTAAATGAAAACAGTCACTGTGTATTAAACATGGCAGAGTACAATGTCTGTAGAGTTTATTCACACTTAGAAAAAAATGGGGCTTAATTTGCCCCATTAACTCCTAAAACCTCTACACTGTATAACCCCCCCCAAAACAAACAAGCAGCTCCACAGTTTTAAACGCCCAGGTCAAGAGGCAAGCCAGTCACCTTTCCAATAAAAGACTCAAAACAAAATTTCTGCAGCTAAAGACCTATGACGTTATTTCAGCGGAGTCTTCGCGGTGTTTCCACGCGGCAGGTATGGTTTATAACCGGTAGTATAAGTAGTGGTCATTTTTTCTGAACTGCATTTAACAGTCTGGGTTAGGATGGGGATATAATTACTATGGCCTTCAGCGGTGCAAAATAGAGAATGGAAGAATCGGTAGCATTCAATCCTGACTTTCAAGATGAAAAGAGGGAGAGAGGAAAAATCCTGGACTCGGAACGATGTGATTACAGCAGACGGGGGCTTTATGACTGGTCAGAGTTTAATGGCTGAGGATCTCTGATGTAGGGCTGGAGGTAAAACAGGACGAATAGCGAAAATGGAATTTTGAGTTCAATTTTCAGACTAGAACTTTGTTGTAGGCCACGTTATCACCAACAGGGTCTCGGGGTGGATACTGAACCTAATAACACTGACACTGTGAACTGCCTGCGGCCGACCGTTCAGAAGAAACCCAACACCCCTGTGTTGTGACAGCCTTATCGGCTTGTCTAGCGTGGGCTGTTCAGCGCTAACCCCCCGGAGGGAAATCCAGTGGGTAATCTGTGGTAATGTGGCCATTATAGTTTAAATCCCATACTCCAATACTCGTCAGGAAAACTGACGCTAGGTGTGTCGCCCAAATCATTCAGCCCTGCTTTCGTGCTTAAACTGCTGGGAGCAATTTCAAAATGCAAAACTGTAATTTCCTTGATTCTCAGACGCATCAGCAGTTTATTAAATGAGACTGAAGACTGGCTTTACATGGTGTAATAATAATCTGTCAAGCAGGAAAAGCTTCAGAGCTAAATTAAGCAGAATTAAGGCCACATTATTACTGACCCGAAAGAAGATCAGTCTCTCAAATCTGAGGTCAACTTCGATTTTCACTTTCAGCAGCTGCTGTTTACACTGCGTGGGAATTTCATGATGAATGGACCAACCGAAACGGCCCAAACCTGATTGGTAAGACGTCTGGTTCCATTGACTTACATGAACATTAAATGCGGTTTTTGACCTTTCCTGTGAAGTTACCATTTAGGAGATACCTGTTACTCCTTGGACAGATACATATATTTGATTTTTAATCAAATTAGGCTTTAAACAAACTATGCTTTTTTTTTTTTTTTTTAAATGAACCTAATTGGTCTTTAATGATGGTTATCTGATCATTCAGCCTGGGTTTGGTGCCACTCCTGACTGAAACATGGAGTGTGTAAGACGTTCTAGATTTGAGAAAAGTTAATCCGCCTGCCAGGTTCCTACTTCATCAGTACACTCTATGAGAACAGCAGTAGAGTCTAAGATTATTCCATCAGTGTATGATCAGGTTTGAACGCAGCTCAGTCAATCAGATTCTAGAACTGAAATTCCTGAGAGAAACGTTGCGTAGCTTGCTCAGTGAGGAATGAGGGATGAGTAAATGAGTGCGGGTCGGTATGACTGTGGATTAGCGTCTAGGGGCCTGCCCTTAATGAGTATGTGAAGTTTGGTGGCTCTCGGACAAACAAAAGCATTACTGCTTGGTTTGGGTCGAAAATGACTGGGAATCTATATGAGGAACGAGGGATGAATAAACGACAGATAAAGGAGTGCGGGTCAGTATGGCTGTGGATTAGTGCCTGGGGTCCTCCCCTTAGTCAGCATGCGAAGTCTGGTGGCTCTCGGGCGAAGGAAACAGACGCGCTTAGGTGGGTCAAAAAATGATTAGGACTCTACGGGAGGAACGAGGGATGAATCAACGACAGATAGAGGAGTGCGAGTCAGTATGGCTGTGGATTAGTGCCTGGGGACCTGCCCTTAGTGTGTATGTGAAGTTTCGCGCCTCTAGGCTGAACGAAACAGCCGGCTTTAGAGGGGTCCAAAAATGACTGGGACTCTATGGGAGGAACGAGGGATGTGAAACAAAAAGGAGAAATGAACGAGTGCGGGTCTATCAAACACTGTATTCCTGCTCCGAACTGCACCCCGAGCTAGTATCCGACTTGGTGTCTCTAGGTCGAGCAGAAGTGGGTTAGACAGGCACATGCTTTTGGATCCTATTCATTCTCTATGGGAAAAAATTCCTTCCTACTCGGAATCCGTGCATCCGATCAAAAAGCTGTATACAAGCCCACATCAGAGTATCATACCGGACAATCTGGAGTTGGAACAGAGTCGATATCTCGAATGCTGCGGGATGAGTTAGTCGGCGATGAAACGGGAGAAAAAGAAAAATGAAATAACACTAATGCACAACCGTAACTATCCGCTTTATAAAAGTGGATTTTTCAACATCACAAACACAAGGAATTCAAAGCAAGTTGTTTCTGCAGCTCACAGATGAACAGCATGATCCAGAAAGTGGACAGAGCATTTTGAAACTTTGAAAACTGTGTACATCACACTCTTTCATTATAAAGAAATGCTGCTTGCTCACTTTCGATCACGAAGTCTTTTTCACACGCACAAACTGGGAAATCTGAAAGAAATCAGAGTAAGGGGTTTACAAGCATTGAGAAAATTGATTCCTAAAATCCAGTTCTCGTTACTGGACACTCTTTCATTATATAAAGAAACGAGGAGTGAAACACCATCTGACTCCGCGTGTTCTCTGGACACCTGGCAACCCGGCGAAAACACTACCTAAGTAAAAATACGTAAAAAAAAAAGAAGTCTCTTTCCATCCTCCACTTTTACATGATGATGTGAAACCCACCACAGATGATCATTCCTCCAGACTTCCTCAGCAGACATCTAGTGTTTAAAAAGATTTTCCAAGAGCAGAAATACCTCGCTGTTCGTCAGGCCTGCCTGCCTTATAAAAGCGCGGGGTCTCTGTTTCCTCTGGGGGTGGAAAGCCAGCTTTTGTTTCTCTTACACAGTAGAGGCTTGTCTGCACCGTAGCCTTGTATAACCAGGCTCTTTGAGTCATTGCCGTGTCTGGGAAGGTTTAGTTTTGAGGTATGGCTTTTGTCTGTCAGTGGCGCATGCAGGGTGAGTTGTATCTGTAAAAACAGATTCTCTAAGCACTGAGGGTCAGTCAGAGTGGGTTGGGGGGGGGGATGGCTGATTGTACTAACTATCAAAATCACCAGTGAACCTACCCACACGTGCTGTCTGGGTGTATGGGATGGTATTGGTAAAATAGTGATCAGTCTGAAATCATGTCCAGCATGCTCCCCTCCACACGAGATTTGGAAAAAATGGATTTTGGCCCAAAAGCTTTTCTGAAAACTCTCGGTTTCAGGCAGACGGAGCTTTCAGAGAGGTATTAAACTCCTCAGACGTCTGGTTCCTTTCACCACCACTGTGAGTAATTCTGTTGTCTAGAACGGAGCCTCTAACTGGAAGCACATAACTGGAAAAATGGAAGTTCAAACTGGAATTCCCTTTTAAAGTGCTTTAACTTCTGAACTGATTTACAAATCGGACTTTTTCAGGAATTCCCTTCAATTAAGAGCTGAGTAAACGCAGTCAAACTGGCTGTTAGCACACGGTATTCTGGGAGGCTGACAACTGAGTTTACAGGAATTGCTTTTCTACAGTCTGGAATGGGATCCCGTGCTGGAATTCCCTGGAGTGTCTTTTAATTACTTAACCACAACTGTTCTTTCGAAACTAGATAGTGTACCGATAAAACAAATGGTGTCATCTTTCATTCTGGACTGACAATACCATTAAAACCAGTCTGAGCTCATGTGTCCAAACGCTTCCCAACTTAGCCATTCATTTAGAATCCTCAGCCCAACCTGATCATTACTCACTAATCCTGGAAAGACATGTTATGCCCCCAGAGGAACCTGTCATCAGTTATTAGGGTGTCAGAAACTGTGACCAAAATCAGGCCTGCCTGAAATACAACACCGTCATTCTCAGACCTGCTTTAGCACTTCAATCTTAGACGGCTCTTTAATAACCGGGAAAGCTGAGCAGTGCGGATCCTAAGCCTTCAGAGGAATGTCAGGGATCAGATCGTTGTGTTTACATGCTCTTGAGTATTTAGAAAATGGGCAAACTCCAGATCTACAGAAATCCGGCGGGACATGAATCTTGAACGTCACGTCGTGGCTTTGTTAAAATGAGTCACTCGAGCAGACATATGAACATGCATCTTACAGAAGATGGAGAAAATTTACATCCCTCATTTTATCAAGTATGCAGTTTCGCTGCTGCTCTGAAACTGTTTTGCTTAAACGTTAAATGCTGCTTGTTCACTTTCAGTCATGCAGTCTGCTTTCTCACATACACAAACTGGGAAATCTGAAAGAAATCAGAGTAAGGGGTTTACAAGCATTGAGAAAACTGATTCCTAAAATCCAGTTCTCTTTACTGGATTTCTTAATCAGATGTCTGGGTCTTAATCCGATCTAATAAACTGGAGTACACTGTTTACGTGGCCACTTGAATAATAAGATAACTGCAGAAGCCTGATTATGATGGGATTATATATAGAGCATGTCTGTGATGGGTCTGAATCTCATTGGACTGTTTGTTCTGAGACCTCCCCCTACCTGTGATTGGTCCTAGACTCATTGCACTGTTTGCTCTAGGACTCTGGCCCTGTTTGTGATTGGTCCTACTCCTATTGCATTGTTCATTCTGAGACCCGGCCCTGTCTGTAATTGGTCCTAGTCTCACCGCATTGTTGGTTCTAATACTCGGCCCTGTCTGTGATTGGTCCTAGTCTCACTGCATTGGTTGTTCTGAGACCCAGCCCTGTCTGTGATTGGTCCTAGTCTCACCGCATTGTTTGTTCTAAGACCTGGCCCTGTCTGTGATTGGTCCAAGTCTCACCGCATTGTTTGTTCTAAGACCCGGCCCTGTCTGTGATTGGTCCTAGTCTCACCGCATTGTTTGTTCTAAGACCCGGCCCTGTCTGTGATTGGTCTCAGTCTCACTGCATTGTTCGGTCTGAGACCCGGCCCTGTCTGTGATTGGTCTCAGTCTCACCGCATTGTTTGTTCTGAGACCCGGCCCTGTCTGTGATTGGTCTCAGTCTCACCGCATTGTTGTTCTACGCCCCGGCCCTGTCTGTAATTGGTCCTAGTCTCACCGCATTGTTGGTTCTAAGACCCGGCCCTGTCTGTGATTGGTCCTAGTCTCACCGCATTGTTGTTCTACGCCCCGGCCCTGTCTGTGATTGGTCCTAGTCTCACTGCACTGTTTGTTTTAAGACCCGGCCCTGTCTGTGATTGGTCCTAGTCTCACCGCATTGTTTGTTCTAAGACCCGGCCCTGTCTGTGATTGGTCCTACTCTGACTGCATTGTTCGTTCTCATGCCTCCCCCTGATTGGTCCACTACATGAAGCATGCTTCCAGCAGGTCAGCATATACTTAAATCAGCAAGTCAGAAGTTTGTATATTTTTTTTAACATTTGAAGTGCCAAATTAAAGGCTACTTTTTAAGTTAAAGGTCTCACGGATTTGTCGATATTCCCAAACAAAGAGACCATCACCATCTTGTGCTACAGGAGAACCTATAGAAACTAAAGTGTGCTCCTATGTGAGACGCTTTAAAGAAAGATGCCCCTGAGGAAACCCCGTGAATTCAAGGAAAGAAATACAGCTCCTTTCTCTAAATCCGCTGACTCCAGACATGCCACGGCAGCAGAGTTACTTTAGTTTCTGGCTCATGTTAATCTTCCATAACGGTGAGAAGGGGAAAAAAATCCATAAGGGAATAGGGTAGACCAGCGCTGATACCACCCCAATGCTACCACAGTGGAAAAGATTTAAATCTCGAGTTTGAGCGCTCCGGCTGCCTTCAGACGGATCTCAGAGTTTAGGTTTAATGTGGTTTGTGGCGTTTAACAGACCTTGGTAAACAATGGAATTTCGAGATGGAAACAGCGAAACAGTCTTAGAGCTCTGAAAATGTATAAAAACAAACAGACACAGACGAAGTTACACAGCCTTTAAAACAAACCTGGAAGATCTGTTCACGAAAAGACAAACACAAGACACAGCTAAACATGAGGATCTCCTCTGGTGATGACACATCCACTGTACAGTAGTACACTGGGACTGCAGCAGTGGCATTCCAGTTAGGTGAGTCACAGGACTTCACCCGTTACCTGAAAACGCAGATCTGCACCGCTCCATACCTAACAGTCAAAACTCAGAGCAGAGTCTGGACTCTTCAGTCTCCTCAGTGTACATCCATACAAAATCTAGGTGTTGTTTTTGTCCTTACAGACCCACCAGTCTCATTTTGTAATGTGTTAGTAAACTGTAAGTACGTGTGTTGGTGTACAGTAACTTACAGTAAGTGTGATGCGTTAGTGTACTGTGAGTAGTGTGTTGGTGTACAGTAACTACAGTAAGTTTAATGTGTTAGTGTGCTGTTAAGTAAGTGGGTCGGTGTACGGTAATCAGTAAGTGTAATGTGTTAGTGTACTGTAAGTAGCGTGTTGGGTGTACAGTAAACTCAGTAAGTGTAATGGTGTTAGCGTACTGTTAAGTAGTGTGTTGGTGTACAGTAACTTCAGTAAGAGTAATGCGTTAGTGTGCTTGCTTAAGTAGTGTCTGTTGAGTGTACAGTAACTCAGTAACGATAAGTGTTAATGTGTTAGTGTACTGTAAGTAGCGTGTTGGTGTACAGTAACTCAGTAAGTGTAATCGTGTTAGTGTCCCGTAAGTAGGTGGGCCGTTAGTGTACAGTAAATCAGTAAGTGTAATGCAGTTAGTGTACTTGTAAGTAGCGTGTTGGTGTTACAGTAAATCAGTAAGTGTAATGATGTTAGTGTTGCTTGTAAAGTAGCGTGTGGTTGTACAGTTAAACTTCAGTTTAGTGTAATGTGATTAGTGTGCTGTGCTGTGAGTAGTGTGTGGTGTACCAGTCTACTCAGTAAGTGTAATTGTGTTAGGTGTGCTGGAAAGTAGTGTGTTGGTGTTTAACAGTAACTCAGTAAGGTGTAATGTGTTAGTAGTGTGCTGTAAGTAGGTTGTTGGTGATACAGTAAACTCAGTGAAAGGGTAGTGTGTTAGTAGTTGCTGTAAGTAGGCGTGTTGGTTTGTACTAGTAAACTCAGTAAGTGTAGTGTGTTAGTGTGCTGTAAGTAGCGTGTTGGTGTACAGTAATCAGTAAGTGTAAATGTGTTAGTGTGCTGTTAAGGTAGCGTGTTGGTTGTGCGAGTAACTCCAGTAAGGTGTAATGTGTTAGTGTGCTGTAAGTAGCGTGCTGGTTGGTGTACAAGTAAACTGCAGTAAGTGTAAGTGTTAGTGTGCGTAAGTAGCGTGCACAAAGTAATGACAAACGTATCAAACATAATTCCTGAAAAACTGCTGCAGCTGCATGCCGTCTCTGGACGAAGATCTGTCACCAGTACATAAAACATAACAGCAGAGGCCACAGCAGGTCCGTAGATTGCGAAGGAACTGCACCGGCATCTTTAGGACATGTGCGTGAGGCCACGCATGTTTCTTACAGTGTGAGGAAGAATTAGACAGTGTGGGCAGGAGACAGATTTACTGTGTAAATTAGTACAGGAGATACGGTTTGTAGAAGACAACATAAACCCCTGAACATGAAAGCGGCAAACTCTGCCCAAATCAAAGGAAACATCTTTGTTTGTGAAAGGGACTGACAGAATCTCTGTCGATCACTGAAACAAAATTTTTTTTTAAAACACGTCTAAAAAAGCACCGGCTCCTTTGATCTTCTCACTCCGTTGTGGTTTTCTAAAGGGCCCGGGTAAATGGTGTTCGGACTTTATTCCAAATCATGGAACTTTAACAAATATGTGGTCATCTCAAAGCACCGGGACCTGCTTACTATAACCAGCATTATTTAGAACCTTACGTAAAGGCTTCTGACATAAGAAACTCATACAGCAGAACCCAACACGGGACACGTTTAATAAACAGCATGTAAGGAAACGTCTTTATATCGTCTTACTGAAATGTCTAACAGGCTTTAGGGCAAAGCACAACC